>JAAAKL020001698.1:0-29475 GCA_010016065.2 Carybdea cf. marsupialis auct. non (Linnaeus, 1758) | reverse complement strand
TACCTATTTAAAGAGTTTTCACGTCATTATTGATATTTAAACACAACGAGGTTGAGCAAGGCTAAAGCAGTGACTTATTTTTCTGTTACGATAAACAATAACAATGCAACAAAATACTTAAACTACATTCAATACCTCATTTCGTAACTTCAATCATTAAGTATCAAGGGTAGGGGATGAAGAATTTGAGTGAGGAAAATTTTAACATTGTAAACTAGTCATTGTCTTGATTCAATAACTGTTCTTACGCTGAAAAAAAAGAACATCAATGAAACCATGCCAGTCACCTTGTTAATTCACCTGACGCATGCGCTGAGCCAAGAAAGTGCACATGCCCAACAAAGGATGAACCTTTTCACTTTGCCTTCGCCCTTTGTTCATAGGTAACTTTAGCCTTTGTGGAGGTCGTTTGTTCCGCAAGAAGTGACGTATCTGTACTTCATACCGTTATTTAAGATCGCATCGTTTAAGGGTCACGAGACATGGATACTGAAAAGCCAGGGACATGTGCTAAGCGAATTGGTTTACCTTATTTGTCTAAAGTATACTTTTGAGGTTTAGGGGAGTTTTTTGTCACTTATGGAGTGATTAGCTCTTAGAGAGCATGTAACGTGCTAAAATTTTGTTACACTGAAGTTAAGCTCGAAACAACATATGAGAAGAGAAATTTTGTTAAATATTATCAGACCTGTCTGAACGTTTACACTAATGATGTGGAATCATGTGAGGCATGGCAAGGTTCCTGGCTCACCTCTTTGAACCGAGCCAGGAGCTGTGCCAAGCGTTACCATTACCGATTTGCATCGTACCAGTGCCTGACACGGTTCGGAAGTACTAACGGAAGCAGGTTATTAAACACGAGAAAAACAGTATAGAAGATGTTTACTGCAAGGTTTTCATTTTATGATTTCTTTGACAAGATTGCCATTAGCCGAATCCAAGTAAATAAATCGATAAGGTTTCATCCTTGGAATAACTGTGTAGGCTCTGTATTATCCATGGAACGTATCCGTGTTTTGAGATATTTTCTTTCTCTCCGGTATTTTTTCAAATTTCCTATTCTGTAGATACAACTTGAAGGACCAATGCAGCTTTCCGTTCCCTGTTTTCTCCTTATGATAACGGTGGGTACCTTCCTAGGGCGTTTATTAGCCAAGAGTATTTAAAGGAGGCTTGTGTAGTAGGATAGATGTTGGCTGTAGAGCGACTTTGAAAATGCCAAGCACAGAAATGGCACTGTACAAATACAGTGTGTACTCCACTTTTCTTGACCTTAGGCCGCCTGAAAATGAGACTAAAGTGTAGCAAATTCAGGGTGCACAGCTTGGAGTTCAAACATATAGAACAAAAACAGAGTCATTCCGATGGACGATTTTCGGCTGTCTATCTTCAAGATCGTCTCGCTAACATACCTGGCACTAAGCAGACAGTTCTTTAATACAATAACGAAACATTCAAATTATGTTTATGTGTATTATGCGTGTTGAATAAAATTGTACGATACAAACAGAAGGACAGGTAAAATTGTCGGTATAGATAAAAAGCATATTTGTTAAAATATTTACAATGCGTAAGGTAGGACAAAAATATGATAGGAAATATCATTTGTTCTAACAAGACAATCCTTAACACTACAACGATGCTGTTACACAATCTCCATTTAAATTTTCTGCCAAAATATTTACAATCTGGAAGATTAAATGATAAAATACCGCAATAAAATACCGTTTAAGTAACCGCCCTTTGAAAACAGACTCATTTTGTCCGCATACATATGCTGCTTGATCCTGTCGTTTAGATTCAAGAACGTTCTGCCGATACAGCTAGCATCACAACTGTACGCCATAGGTTCATGGTGCCCACATGAGTTTGTTATTAAATTGAGGTTACTTTAACGATTTTTCGTTGCAACATTTTATTATTTGATCTTCCAAATTGTCAATACTTCGTGAAAATTGTTATATGAACATTGTGTAATACCTGCGATGTAGTGTTTAAGGATTGACTTGTTAAAGCAAATGATATTTCCTATTCGATATTAAGAAGCGCAAGTTGAGAAGCGACGCTCGGTATGCTTGCGTTCTGTTTATTTATCTCTGGTACCTTTAAGAACAAGCATTAATTAATTTGTAACCCCGCAGCATTTCATATGCCAGTCTACACGCAGCTGAGGATGGCTCCTTGGTAGTGAAACACTTTGTAGTTTAACAAGAAACATCCCAACTGTTAATTTTTAAGGGTTTGACAAACGGTCATGGAATCCTTTTCTATAAACCTTGACTTCATTCAAACATAGTTTCAAATTGCGATAAATCAAGGAATGTGAGTTAGATATGATCAACCTGTAATATAACAAACGGATTTGTTATAAATGTCTCCTGTTTGCTACCTTCTACATGTAATCGAATTTATCCTCGTCGAATGAAAATAATCCATACAGCAAAACACCTCAGCATGATACATTCAGTAGTATCAATGCATGAACAACAGATTTGTTGCCTTTTTAAATGCGAAAGAAATACTGAGGCCGAATCTAGCGTTTGTGATCAGTAAACGTATTGTACTTTATATGTATATTTTAGGAATTGGCTATGCTTTTTTATTGCACTAAACTCCAACAATGTTACATTGTTCTTGCAGAACATTTCAAAAATGCTCTAAAGCTTAGGGAAGTCAAAGCCAGTGGAACGTCGTGTTGTCGTATTGTCTAGCTGGCTTTGAAAACCTGTCACCGAAGTTTACTTCTATTTGCCACAATCAAGAGGCCTACCCTGACCATATGAGGGGAATTGGAAGAAAGGAAACTCTAGAGGCCCGTTGGACTGAATGTATAAGTGTTTGGATGGCTCAGCCTCGTCACATTGTGTCACAATAGACTGATAAAGGTTACAAATGATTATGCTGTACTCAACCAGCTTCATTGGGATTCACTGACCAGTTCGCTCTGTTGAGCTAACAACTACGTGCTCATAGGTCGATATGGACAGGAGAATCCATAAACATCAGCAAATTAGTATTACACGCCAACTTATCCAAACGTATTTTTATACGATAAAAACTGCGAAGTCTTGGAATATTCGATTGAAATTGCATTTGATCGAAAATATAAAATAGGGTTTTGAAAGTTTAAATTCGTTGCAGTTAACAATAACCGGTTTACACAGGTAATGCTACTAGAAATAAGTATTCGGCTTCGAACTTTGACATTTGATAGCTCTAGGAAACTAGAAATTCGTAGTTCATATTTATGAGAGGTAACATATGCCTCTACCCACTTCATCATTTACTATACAGCGAATCTACAGTTATCTCAAGACATATTTTAAAATTCTATGTAAGGTTTACTTCGAGGTCATTCCAAAGCTATTAAATATATATTAAAACTTCCGTTTCTTATATAAATATACCTATTTCCTACGTCACCTAACTTTGTTTCAGCAACATGGAGAAAAATAACCTATTTGGGTCCAAAATTAAGCATAAGAACGATGGTTTCTCCTTGGGAAACGTTAGTTGCTATCAACATACCTGCAAAATACTCAAGTCGGTAGCCCTGAACAGTGCATTTATTTAGCTCTATTTTTATTATTGTATATTGGGATATCTATTATTTGTAGTAGACTGCTTCGTCCATGATAAAAGGGTGGCTTTGATTTGAAGTCAAGACAGCTTCCCATGGTTAATTATAGACCTAAAGAGGGCGTATCCCTAACTAGAAACCGGGGTCCACTTATAGAATTGATTATATAAGCGACTGTGATGCTATGCATAATGAGTGTCTGATGATCACGATATCTTTAGCCATCTGGGCCAAAAATACAACCGTTCAATGAGATATCGATCTCTGTTATAAACTATTTAACAGGATGGCAAGGGCTAAACAATAGTCTTAAAAACGAAAGGTATAAATGATGCATGATTGATTAATAAATGATGGGAAAGAAGATATACTCTCTTGCACGTCAAGAGTCAGTGCTCTAGGTAAAAATAGCATCAATAAGGAATTTGATCAGATTTGTGCCATGCATTCGGCTACGTCATATTCCGTTAATATTTAATCAAAGCCGACTCGCGAAGAAATCCACAATTAAGATTTAATATCAGCATTAATTTTTAAAATAACGACCTATTCTTATACAATGCATTTGTTTATCCTAAATAATTAAAGTTTCTCTTATCTTCAGTTGCTCATTTGATGCCTGCTATATTGAAATCTTTCTCTGCATGAGTGGACCTCCCATGAGCCCGATTTTAAAAGTCTTCTAAGCATTTGTCGACCACTGTGTAGCCCAAAGGTCCTTATCGAGTGTCTCGCATAGACGATTAGCGGTATAATACGGGCTACGTACTCCATTGTTTTCATCTATCCTCAAATAAAGAAGGCTAAAACGCGTTCTTTTCGCTTAATCACGTGGGTATTGGATAAACCGTGGATCAGAGAGGATAAATACCTTATATGTACCGTGTGTCTACGTCAAATTCACGACGCCTGGTCCAGCGTGGAATAGCACGTGTCAGATGATAATACCTGAAACCCTTTATTCGTTCTACTGTGCTTCTATAAGAAGTTGGTAACGCTTAAATACTCTTTCAGTATTAAAAGATGACTCGAAAAAGGGTTTTCATTTCAGAAAATATATTATTTTAAGTGACTGAGCCTTTCAGAAAGGTATAGAAATGTCTTACTCATAGAAAAAGTTTGTCGACAAGAAAGCCCTCGCTCGTGTTATTGCTGCAATTGATAAACAGCAGCTTCTAAACGCCATCTTCATTCATAGAAAGATTTTGGTTTTGTTGTGGAGAAGATTAGGCCTACGGATGTAACAGAAATGCGTCATATTATCCCTCGAAGCAGCGGACGATTTTACTTTTGCAGTTACATATTTCATCTAAACCCGTGAACAAAAGTTACAGACACTTCTTCAATGTTAATGTAACATTAACTCAGAGTTCAGATTGGCTATTTTTAAAACACAATTGGGTATAAGATTCATTCCTTCCTTTTCGTGTTCAATGCTGAAGATTTTGTACTCTAAGTAGTGTCAGACGAGAAAAGCTTTTCAGAACAAAATTGTTTTCCCTACTTCGCGCAGTTTTATAAACTTTGCGCCTTAGTTTACATTCTCCAGAAGTGACAACACTTCTAGGGAAAGCTGATTTTGTCCTTTTGATCATTAAAGAACAGTGCTGAGCCTTGTTTCATGGAATACTTACCCTAAACGCAAAAACAATTAAATGGAACAAAGGCTAATTTAAAAGAGAAAGCTGCAGGGAAATGATTCATGCAGATGTAGAGCAAACAGAGAGGGTCCGATGGAGGTGGAATGTGCTGAAGGCACAAACATTTCAAAATTGCTCTATACTCCAGCAATTTCTTCCCCTCTGACTGCTCGAAGAACTGTTAGCAGAGATAAAGACATCTGACTGCACCACCTCACAATGGCTCAATGTTATTGACAGAAATCGAGCAACAGATCAGAGCGTTCTTTTCTTATGTCCAAAATGAGGTCAGGCAAAATTTGAAGCGTATAGCCTTGTGGCCTAAATAGCTTGCTTTGAAAACCACCGGCCTGGGTTCGATCCCAGCGCTAGGAAGCTTTAACAACTTCTCTTTATCAAAGTCACGGGTAACCACCCAATCCATTTCAGGGAAATTGGGGAGATGGAAATTTCTAGAAGCCCGTTGGATGGACGGAACCTGTGTTCGGATAGCACAGCCTTGTCACACATTTGTCACGCTGTATATGCTTGAAGAACACGTAAAAGGTACAAGTGACTGTCGTCTACTCAGACACTTCTACTCTAATTCACAGAGTAGGTCGTTCAGCTGATCAAACAGTTGAGCCCTCATATGTCGATATGAGCGAGGTAGACACCACACTCAAGAGGAAGTTTGTCCTTTGCAACTGGGCGATATACAATTTCAGTATACACAATGAGTGAGGTCTTGAAAAGATACTAGAGAAGTAGGACAGGTCCAAGCACCGGGACTGGAACCGATGACACTTATTTTCCGGTGCCCTCTCTAACAACTGGACCAGGGGACTCAAGATGATAGCGGCTCTCTAATTCTCTAACCGCATCCTCTGCTCCAAGGCTTCCTCGATGATACTATGCAACTTACGATGAACTTTGGACAAATTGATGGGTCAGATGGCAGCTCTTCATGACCAAGTCAATTGCTCAGAGAGGCTAGAATGTTTATCTACATCGGCGGTGAAACATATTTTATTTGCTTAATATCTTTTTACATTCTATTATTCAAATCCTTTCTTCTCAATGAGGTGTAATGTCTTGAGATAACGGAAAGGACGGTGCTCACTTACCTCTTTAGACCGTGACTAAGAAATAGAAGATGAGCTACTACTTTACATAGGTGTGTTTATCTGATCCCCACTGGTTGCCAGACAGGTGACATTACTGAAACAACGAGAAAGGAGAATAATCGACATGTTATGAACTCAAGAAAGATCGAAAAGTTAAGTATGAATAGATCAGCAAAACAATGAGATCAAACACACCAAACCAAATCAGAAACGCAAAAAAATTAAAGTCAAGGTCAGTTCTGTAGGGCCTACATTATAGTTAAAATTTTATTTTAAATTATACCAACACTTGTCGACCAAGTTGATACCATAGACGGTAGATCATGTCGTGAGTCTTACTTTTTTTCTGAGCTACGTTTCGAGAGATGCTGCTCTCAGACGTATGGTTCCCAGCAATATCGAAGAAAACACAAGAGACACATAATAAACATGGCCGTACCTCTACAACAGGTTCGATCCCTACTTCCTCTGAGGTCCGCAATCCTACAACATATATTCAGCGAAAAGTTCCAGAGTCCAGTCCTTGCTATTGATTTCACCAGCAACAACGGGATTCAGATAGGAAAACAAACTAATTTGCAACCAGGTTCCCTATGTCGCTTTACAAATCTAAGCGTTTTGGTAAGGTAACAAATCATCGCACCTTTTAACCGTGCCAAAATGTTTGAAGCTGGCCAGTAAGTCCGTCCGCTTGGTATTTTTCCTGGTCTCTCATGAACTACTTCCATGACCGTAATGAAACTTACTGACTCTCCCTCATATTTAGTATTTTCAGATATTGCTATTTTGTCGAACCTTTGCTAATTATGACGTCAGAACTACCCCCAATTAAGAATTACCCACAATCAAAACAAAATCTCTAGACATGCACTTAGAGTAAACCTGCCTTCCCCCGCAAATCATGTAAATTGCCAATGAATAGCTATTTGCATTCAATTTTGTTATTACCTATTAAACATAAAAGATCTATATCGTTTTAAGCTTCGAGAGTCTTCCGTATTTACACTATACACTGTTGAACAGTATTTTGGCACTTGTTTACTTCTGGCTGTGTTGTCACGTTATTACCTCAAATTCCGAAATAGATTTAGATTTGTCTATAGTTAATAGATGAATTAACAATCATTAGATTTGTCTATAACTAATAGATTAATTAACAATCATGGCAGTTTTAAGACTTGTGTGCCAAATATTCACGCCGTCTTTAGCATCAGTATAACCGCGAGCCTAACAGCTAAACCTTGTAGTTCTAATCTGAAAAAAGCATATTACGGTTAACGTTACTTAAGGCCAATGCCCTTCACGAAATGAGGCCCAAACGGCCACGAAATGACGCCCAAACAGCCACGAAATGACGCCCGGTTGACAAGAGAAATAACCTCCTCCAATAAACGACCGTGCCCACTAATAAAGTGCCGCATCTTAAGGCGTCGTTAATGAAGATGTAGGTTTTACCGACCAATGGGTGTTTCATTCTCAACTTCTGGTTGATCAAAATCTAAATTTTTTATAGCTCGATATTGTCCAAGATTAGTTACCTACTTGTATTCTCTCTCTGTTTACAATACGATTCTAAAAAATCTTGAGACTGTAGCTACGAAATATGCGCCTTCCTTCAATGAACGCCGCATTTAAAACCTTGGAAAGTAAGGTAAAATAATTTGTGTCTTAGACCTTCATGTATTTAATGACAACCCACTAAAACTGTAGGCAGATAGTTAATTGTTCAACGTTCAACAGACACACATGTAAAACGGGAAAGACCTTCCTCATATTTAGAGATTCTACATTCAATTATGTCGTTTTATACTGACAATTTACATCTTACTTTGTTAAAGTAAATTTCTACACATAGTACCAAAAAAGGCGAATAAACAATGACATGTCTATTCTAAAATTAAGGTTGTTAACATGCATAACTGAAATTGCTTACAGAATCTGGTCTTTTAAAACAAAGCTAAACCTCACGTTTACTTGCAATAAATATGCAAGGCTGCGGTTTCCAAGGCCACAAAGGTCGAGGATAAAGTTATGGAAAAACAAGTTGAAAAGCTCAAAACTGCTGCAAACCATTGATTTGCGTTCTATTAAACCAAGTTCTAATTCTTCAAAGCAAACAATTCAAAACTAAATCGTATGAAAACAGAAGTTACAGAAATCAGATTATGGAGTTCTCTTCTCAAGTCTGAAGTCTGGATTCGAGACAATGCTCTTTCTGTCAAGGCTTGAAATCACAACCAACTCTTCCCTGTTTATATCGACGTGACATGTGCTGTTTCCAGAAGGCATATGGCCTAGTTTGGTGCGTAAACAGCACAGCAAAAGTAGGCTTTGTTTCCCTCTTATCATTTGGGTTCCGGCAAAAAAAGAAGTCTCAGTGATCACCGTTTAGGCGATAGAACAACTTTTCACAAGGCCATAAAATATCAAAATGTTATTTTGACATTTATGCTGATAAATCATTGATAAACAGTATATTTTAAGATAATACTGATGCCACGTTATCTTGCAGTGACTCAGCAACTGGTCATGCTTCGTTATTACCAGTGTCGGAGTTAGGGTATGGCTGACAGGGTGGTAGCCCTGGGCCCCGTTCTTACACCCCGTTCTAAATTTTTATCGTCGATTTCTCCTTTTACAAGAAGGTTCTATAGTAATTTAAGACAGCATGAGGAATCACAACTAACCACTTAAATATAAACAGAACCCGATTTATCAAAAGCCACTGTGAAAGCTCCATATCGTGTGAGCTATATAGGGTGAGAAGATATCGACAATTATACTTTTCTTTAATAGGGCAACGCATCCGAAAATGCCCAAGGCCCCAAACGTCGAAATCCGCCCCTGGTTATTACTATTGTTCTTAAGCAGGAATGAGTTGTGGAATTTTAAGAGGGCAAGTGGTTCCGTTAGCCCCACTCCCTCCATTTTCTATGAAAATAAATCAGGCTTGTAATTCTTCTATCCATTCAAAATTAACGAAAGCCGAGGGTGAAGGGAAACCAATTTCAGTTAAAATATTTGATTGCTTACTTAGTATTCACAAATATTTCCAAATTCATCACTAGTAGAATAAAACAATGAACAAATCTTTGTTGCGTCTTTGCGCCCCTAATTATTTGCCAAGTGTCCGCTTCTGATAGAAGAGTTAATGAAGAAGTCTCGATTCGTTTTGCAGATGTAAAAACACATCCATTAATGTAAAAATTTAGGTAGGCCTACAGACATCTGTAGACAAAAACACGCTTTATTTCGTCTTCAATAATAGCTGTTCCTGATGATTCTAGATAACACTAACCTCATTAGTTGGAATTATGATCTTATTTCTACTATTGCACTCACGAATCATTGTGCTACATCTTTGCAACCAATAATCTTCAGCCTGGAATAATCTAGTTTTGCAAATATTTCTCGTGCTAACGAAACTGCGTTGTTTTTATATGTATTCACCCAACGCTTGTCAAGAAACTTCAGAGAATTGACTTGCGGCCGCGAATGCATGGGTCGAATTGAAGTAGTGAGATACATTTAGCTTCTCTGGTATCTAGCATTTGGCTCATGCAATTGTACCCCTCTCGTGTAGGTTTCAGATCATGAACTAAAGTCTCTCGTGTCGCGCTCTAACATATCAGTTAGGTGAACGGCAATGACAGCATACTCTATTTCTCTAGTCTCTACTTTAGATTCTGATTCTCTGTAGTTGGAAATCGATATCCAGCTCGAAGCAAGTTTGGCGACAAATCTCTCTGTACTACGTGACTCAACCAAGGAAGGACTTTTTCTATCTCTCTCTTTCCTCACCAATGTTTGTTCTCTGTAGCCATCCTTCCTCATGTTGCTCTTGAAAGTTTTTCTTGCGTTGGATAATTCAATGGCCCCTTCTGCCTGAAGTATTCCTACTAAGGTATTCTTCACAATTTCGTGATATTTATTGTTCCCTTCTCTCTTTAACGAGGTGCCCTGACAATTGTAAAACTGTTGGAGAAATTTTAAGGTCAAATAAGTCTTTGTTGTACAAAAGTAGAATCCGGACATATCAGTCTTAATAATTCTTTCGCTTCCTTTGCAACCTAAACGCTCCTCAAATTCATTTCTCCACAAATCTCAAAATTTTTACTATTTTCATTCTGCTGTCATCACCTTATCATTTAAGAAGCTTTGGGTTTTAATTTTCTAATCGAATCCCAGTATCCAGTTGGGTTTTTTCTTTGGGGGGGGAGGTGTTGTGTTTTTTATCCTTTTAACGTCTTTTATCTCTCATTTTTGCATGAGGTGAGACTAGCCCACTTTCGTGGGACTTCTTTGGAGAATGGAGCACTTTAAGACCGGATGCCCTTCCTGAAATCACCGATAGACCTTCCTGGGATTGAACCCTGACCCTCTAAACCCTATTGATCAGAATGCCAGCAACTTATCCACTAGACCTCGGCGGCTTCAATGTGATTACAAGTAATACTAGAAGATAGAGCACCACAACATCGCCACTGCCATGAGCATCATTATCATCGCTTTCATTAGGTTGACCAGCATTTTGAGTATTTGAAGCACTACTCCCACAAATAACACTACTGGCACTACCAGCACTTTCATTTACACTAAATTACTAGCATCATTATCAACAAGAGGGAAATATATTTCACAAGTAGGCCTACTACTTGTAGTAAGTGCAATATTGCAGTTGGTAAAAGCATTAGCTCAACTAGCAACACTGGCAGTCCTTGCCTCTCTTCAAACGCTACCATTATTTTTATCAATGGAAGCTCTTCAAACACAAGCATAATTAGCACTAGATTGCTTGAATTTCTTCACAAACTAACAAGACTAGCATCACTGGAAGCTCTTGCATTTCTTCAAAAACTAGCATAAGTAGCATCACAGGAAGCTCTTATAGTCGAAAACTAGCATAACTCACATCACTGGCAGCTCTTGCGTTCTTTCAGACATTAGCATCGCTATCATCACAACTACAGTTACGTAGTAAAGCGCGATATCTTCGATTCGGATTCAGGTGATGACCTATATCTGAATTCTCTTCTTTTCAAAACTAACAATAATTAAAAACAAAAAAAAACCCACTCGTTAGCTACACAACTACATATTGGGTTGTTTAGAAAACCCTATTTTTTCTAGAATAAAAATATTCTTGGAAATGTCATACGAAGTTTAGAGACAACTGAGTAACGAAAGATCGTCAAACACACAAGGAAACAGTATTCCTTTGATTCTTTGCATCTTATTTTCGATGCAACGAGACAAATTTGTTCCGAAAATATAAGGAAGAGTTAGCTTTGCTATTTCTTGACCATCAATTCCTTTGCATGCAAAAATATGAAGGAATTTCTAAGCAAACAACAGAAATTTTAGATTCTATTCAATAACACATAGGAATACTAGTTTATTTTAATCTACAATTGTCTTGTTTGTTTATATCCTGAGTATCGATCAAAGAGCTTTGACAACATGACATTCCTCATCTGATAATTAAATTTCGTTACTTTTATAGTATAAAGTTGCCAAGATGTTTAAAATACTATAGCAAAACTATTTATCAAAACGTTTTAAGAGTTACGGTTAGATTATGGAGGACGTTCCTCTATCAAAATAATCGTGGTCATCGATAACTCTCTCGCTTCTTCGGATTAAAATGTTGACGTTATATTTTCCCATGTTGTATTAGTGTGATTTTGGACAGATTCATAGATCGTTTGCAATGAACCAACCTATTTGTTTCACTTGAATTCGACGAGAGGTCAACTTTATTGGTACTTTACATGGAGTACTTCGGTCTTATTTATTGACTTTAGTCAGTTAAATATCTAGGGAGACATTTAACCATACCCGCCGCACCACGTAATCGAATATCAAACTGCTCGACTTTGATGCGGAATGTGATCATTGCTGAAAAATAGAATAAAATTTACATATTTTCTCAGCAAGACCCCCTCCTGCGACGCATACACACTTTAATGCCTTATTCTTTCCACTCATAGTGACCCCCTTACTCTATCAAAATTTTCTGCATTCCCCACTACCTGCCTATAACCGTGGTATTGCGTAAACTTTTCTCTAAAAAATTTTTGTTTGTCTGATTTGGCAGTCGCGGAACATCCTCCTTGGAAATTCAGATTCGTCTGCTCTCTCACTCGGTATTGTTTTGCGACTGTTTTTTATTTCAGAAAGTTCTGTATAATAGTATTTGTCATATTCAACTGCTTAATTAAAGAGGACTGATAACTTGTGCTGCTTGTCCGTATGATGTTGTTTATTTATTCGCAAGCCTTTGTTCTTCGCACGGTAAAGCTATATGTAGACAGCAAGAGCGCACCGCTATAAGATAGCAAAATTTCAATTTCAAAAGTTGTAATTTCAAACAACATTATCACCTAACTTTATCTCAGATGGAAGCCCCCCCGGCCCACCTCCATCCCCAAAGAATCTTCTCTTTTAAATTTATTAGTAAACAACTTACCGTCCGTTTTCATAGAAGCATAATCACAGACCATCGTTTGAAACTCGTTTGTTTTAAAAAGCAAAGTATAAAAAATTCTGTGGCATATATTTACATATGACTGAACTTACTTATCTTCGTTTTAATTTGCTTTTATTGAAGAGTAAACTTCAATGCATATTCTATCATCCTTGTTAAAATTTACATTAAAAATAGTTGCAGGGTCTTGACCTTTCAGATGAAGAACACGACTGATGCGTGTCTAACATAGCGTAAGTGTTCTTTATACCTAGTTACTTCTAAAAACTTTCACTGCCTATCCTCAGTTTGTCTGTCAACTGCCTTATCGAAAAGAAAGATGTCAAAGCTGTACTAAAAATCTGCAGATCCTGAGAAACAGAGTAGAATAAGATGAACGAGACATCAAGTAGAATGATGGTGCTACATGTCTTTACATAATAGAAGAAAGGCGATGAATATATGAAACCAGATTTATATCGCGCATGAAAATCGGCTGAAACGAAATTCTAGATCACTAAATCGAAAAGCTACATCTTTTGTCGAGGTTAATAGCATGATGTAAAATTCGCTATTGCAATTTGAGGTCGAGATATTCTTACAATGCGGAAAGCAGTATACAGTGGAATTGTTCCCTGTTTATGACAACACACGCTATTCTCCTACGTCCACTCGATGAATAGGGATTTGACATTGGCGGTTCTAGAGCCATATGATAATTTCGCTAAATAATCAAAACGGGAGAAGGCGTTTTTTGACTTACCAACCTGTAAACAAACAATCTATCTGAGTAGCTTGTTACCTAAGAAGTGCTCTATGTGTGGTTTTCTTCCAAGGATACTTCCACTGGGCGGCAGGTGCAGGACCATGACATTATTTCAGAGAAGAAATACAGCACGAGAATTGCTTGGCCAAAACCGTCTCTTTTTGCTCTCAAAATCAAGTCTGCATGAAAGAAACCAAAGCAGACCGAAGAATACTTTAAGTTTAAGGTGCCGGTAGCGGTTTTCATCTAATAAAAATAGTCATAACCGAATCTTCCTCGCTTAGCGCGATCTCGTTGATTAAGGCATTTGCTTGTGATTTAATATTATGCTGCTATGTGACTGTAAAAATTCGACATGAACAATCAAATTTGGACCCATGAAGGCAACAGGAGGGAAAGCTAGGGTACGCAGCCCTCCAAAATTGGGAAGAATAAATGTTTTCAGTCAATCAAAATTTTTCATCCGACAAATGATGAAATGACAGAAATACAGCTTCTTTGCTTACATATATAACAGTCAAGAAATAATGTGATGCGTATTATTTTGCGACGTTCGTTTGGATCGTCGCTGATTAAAAGTGCAGAATCGAACATCCTCGTTTTGGGTTCTGTTCATAACATTTCTGGCAAATATGATAATAATGGGGTAGAAATGAGTTAGCGCCACATTCTCCACCCTTCATATGTCAAAACAAAAGGCTTGTGTTGGGATTAGTTAATTTCACGGTTAGCAACAGACCCTAACCAAAGATAGCATAAGGGTTTTCTTCGATTGTCATTTCACTCTATCTGAATTCTTCCCTGTCTGTCCCTCTGTTATGTTATCTAGCACAGAAACCGGCCCAATTGTTTCCATGGAGACGCTCTGTGGGGATCTCAGCCTCTGGTTGGAACAAGAAACCCTCATATTCTTTACTAAACCCATTAATCTCTCATACAAAAACACAGAATCTGCAGTGATCTGAGAACGTATTCTACTCTTTCTGGTATAATGTTCTTTACCTCATCCTCTAAGTCTTAGATTAATGTTTGTATTTGGCAAACAAGGAGCATGCACGCGCCTTTCCACGAGAATTAACATACACCAAATTGACTGATGTTCACCTCGCCATCGCAAAAATGCCTGAAAATTGATGTGTCTTAACCACTTGCCTACTTCTCCTAGAACAAGGTCGACCAACTTTTAATTCTTCCACTCCCTTCTAAAATTGATATTCACGAAAATAAGGTAGTAATGCTAAGGAAAATAGTCAACTATACAGGTGATAAGAGAATGATGAGGAGTGTTGACATTGGTCTACAACTACAACGTAATATGGTTTCCGTCAATTTTGATCGATTGATCTAATAAACAGATAGAGCATATTACATATATTGTACACACACATATACGTATGTATGTACATATATGTAGCTCTATATATTATAATTGCATTGCTGTGTATTATACAGTATATTCCATGTAATAATATAATGTAATCAAGTCACCACTGTCGTATAGCCTACAATAGCAACCGGGGGGGCTGGAGTATGTGCACACACGTTTTGCCAAAGATTTGGACATAAGAGTTAACTAATTCGATTCTGTTTATAGGGATAACGACAGTCTGTGTACCCCACCCTAGTTTGAAAATCGTTGCTACAGCACTGGTATTTTTTATTGTCTTGCTTTCAACAGATTCACTCTCTGGTTTAAAGGGGCTCTTCTATGTAATAGCTTTAATAATAAGTCATTACGCCCGATAACCTAATGAAATGTTAAGTAACTTTTCAGAAAAATAACCAGAGCAATAATAATAATAAAATAATGAAAAATAACTTCATGAAATGGCAAGAGAAGGTATCATAGTAAAAACACCTGAGGGTAGCCTTGGCAACGAAAAATTGCTACATAACATGAAGTTAAGAAGAGAAAGACGAATTTGTTATCATTTTACCTAACATGTCGCAGCAATTACCTTGGAAGTGGATCAATACCTTCCTCTAATACGATACCAATTCTTGGACTGTAATTTGGCCATTGTCATCTACAGAACAATTGAATACTGTCTGCAGATCAAAACAAAACAGAGACGACAGAAACTACAAAACATTGAATTATGCGGAGGGAAAGTGATGACGTCACTAATCAAAAGTTTTGGAAACAGGACGATTGGACTCCAGATATATAAATGCTACCCTGTAACAGGCTGCTTCTCAAAATGATAAACCTGTAGTGTATATAGTGTTTAAACTAGAGGTATTTGAAACTAAAAATTTCTGCTCAAAACTCTCTTAATTTTTCTTGGATCCTTATGTTAGGATCCAGCACGAAATAACAAGGTTTTGTTAAAGAGATTTAAAACTTTGAAAGCTGATATCTCGGTGATGGGAAAAGGCGTTACTTTCAAGTTTGGCCATTGACGTTCTCACTAATAGGGCAACATGAAAATTGAGTATTTTTTCCATAATTCAAACATTTTCAATATCGTGACGTCACACTTTCCCGACGCATTACAACGCATATTTCGATGATCATTCTTCAAGTTATCTATCTTGATCAACCAGAATATTCAGAGAGTGAAAACTTCTATTCAAATTGTGAGTTTCATTAAATTATGACGTTACAGCTATCTACTCCATTGATATTAACAGCCGACCGCCAGAACCCCTTACTATCAAATGCAAAAATATGTTCTCCATCCCACCCGAAATAAAAATACACAGAGACAGCATTTTTGATACAACACAAAGTGAAAATTAGTAGAATAACCTTAAAGAGCGGAGTCACAAGTGCCAGAACAGCTAGATCGGCACTACACTTGAAAGTACTAGAGGTAGTATTTATGAACACCAAAAATCCTTCACTCTGTTGCCAGAAGGAACGTGTGTTTCCATAGGGGTTGTTTTTGATTGGAGCGCTCTTTTTCGTAGTTTGTTTTATTTAGTGTCCAATCATGGATCGTTTCGTTCTTAGTTCGATCCCTTCCTCTGTTGTTGGTTATATTAAATAGGATTGTTCTTTTCAATAACATCGTTCTTTGCACGGAACCAGACTGATAAGAGTGCAACGAAGTGCATCTCTGCTTCACAAATGATTCCGCTATCGAAGGTTATCTACAAATTTTGTGGTGCCAAACATCTCTTAAAGTAAAAATTAGTGTATGAAATGAATTGAACAAGATGCCGTGGCAACCGGTTTAAAGTGTATAGTCACCGCAAAATTAAGCAAAAGTTAGAAAATATGGGAAAAGTTAGTTAACGTCAATACATTTAAGAAGAACGTGAGTGCATAATGAGGCAACAGCAAGATTCGCAAACATGACGTCTTCTATGGAGTCAAATTTACCGAATATTATAAAAATAGTATATATATATACCATATTGATTAAATCTTCTTATTCATATAAGTTTTATATCATTAATGTTCTTATACTTGAGCATATTCATTTATTGATAGATTGATTTATTACAAAGATCCTCACTTATGCATGCACTCAACATTCAGTTATCGCTATTATTTGATTGATATCATCGAGTATTATGAGGCTTTTGGAGCCCTTCTACCAAACTTTGCCTACCATTTTATACCCTTCAATTTTAAGAGCAAGGCCTTTTCTGACTTTTACTCTTCATTTGACGAGCTTTCGACCTGCTGATAGTGGCAGTTTGATAATAAATATATTAAATCAGTTTGTAGCATGCGTCTGACAGATATCAGATCAGTTTGCAATATGCGTCTGACAGATAGCAGATCAGTTCGGAGAATGCGCCTGACAGATATCAGATCAATTTGCAGTATGCTTCTGACAGATATCAGATCAGTTCGGAGAATGCGCCTGACAAATAATAGGTCAGTTTGTAGTATGCTTCTGACAGATATCAGATCAGTTCGCAGTATGCGTCTGACAGATATCAGATCAGTTCGGAGCATGCGCTTGACAAATATTGGATCAGTTTGTAACATGCATCTGAAAGCTATCAGATCAGTTTGTAGTATGTGTCTGAAAAATATTAGTATCGTCGGAAATTTACTACAAGTGCATCTTCAACCGGCTATTTGCACGGTCTGATTTCCCATCGAATTTAAAATCATTTGAATATAGAACTAAATAATACTAAAATGACTTCCTTGGTACGTTATTGGATGAAATATCAAGACTTCTACGTCCTTTTTAAGGATTTAGCTTAATTTAAAGGCAAACTTGAAGATGACAACAAAGATTCCTGAAAACATGGTGTTGATCCATGACGCTAGAGCCCACCCTAGATATCTCTAACGTTTAAAACCAAACTCTCATGCAGCTTTTTAATACTAAGAAGGATAGTAGGAAACGTAAGTCAAAAATGGTGCACTTTGGGACATACTCATTTGAAGTTGCACAGGGGTTTCAAAAGCCTAAGTAAGGGAAGCCTTGGCACAAACAGCTTCATTGGATAAGGGCTAAGATCTTACAGTAAAGGTGATTGTACAAGAAGAGGATATCAATCTACCAAAACACCATGAGTTGATGATGTCCGATGTAACCTAAGAAGTGTGGCATGTTACCATTAATCCTATCCAGACTGGGAGGGGCGGGGGATGGTGGATCTGAGGCTTTGCACTTTTTCCTGATATCTTATGAACGATTTCTCCAATCATTTCTTACTTTACCTCAAATGTATTCAGGGTTATTTTCAAGCAAACAGTTCAAAAATTTGATGAAAATGACGTCATACATGTCCCCCAACCACCGATAAAAACACTTCAAAATACACCTGTGCTTTTTAGACAAATCAGGTAAATTGCATATAAAATAACTTCCTATTTCGAATAGTGTTTAAAATACTTGTACTTATATAACATCTTCTCCTCCAATTTGGAAAATAAATTTACATTTTCTTTGACTAAATAACAAATAAACATATCTGCTACTTTTCATACTTAAATAACAACTATTGATAGAGTTATTAGGATGACGCAGCCGCTAGCCTTCTAGGCCCCTCAGACTCCAAGTAATCTCAAAATAAGCTAGTATGGGTGGGGTAAAACATCTAAACCTGCCAAGAATTATCATTACAGTTTATGGACTTACCTTCTTTCGAAGTAGCAAAACAATCTTCATTTTCGTTATTATTATGATTATATCTTGATTCTCTCCTTCTGAGGTCATCAATAAACACGGTTCCTTTCATTGTGAAATGTGATATCTAATCAAATAACGCTGTCAAAATTGCAGAATCATACTTGAATTGTAACTATACTTATTCTATCTCTGCTTTGGACGTCGTTGGAATTTTAACAAATGCAGATAACAACTATAAGAGGGACCCTTCTTTTTACAACACGTTTGAAAAATAAAGATGCCATATAAAAAGCCGGGATGCATTAAAGAAAACGACTTCTGAAATTGTCTGCGAAAGACATTTACGAAAAAGTTACCATAAGCCTCAGTTCAAACGAACTAATCACAGTTAAAAGTTGTAGATGTCCGCATGGTCCTTTGGGGGACACTTGGTTTAAGGAACTACAAATATCTGTTCTTGAAATTTGAAACATATAAATACTGGTTTTATGACGATCAGTAAGTGTCAGTAGCTGTGAAAGTATCACTAGTGTTAATGTGAAATGTGACTTTCTTTCGGTCCTTATCAGTTACTTTGGAAATTAGTTTTATACACACATAAGTTTATTCGTATAGATGATATTAATACACGAACTCTCATTCCCTAAAGTTGGGTTAAAATATGAACATAGTTCGCAATTATACCAAGGATCACCTGTCAGATATAATTCTCAAACACATTAAAATCCTTAACATTCTCACAGTTTGTTTCTCGTCTTGATTGTCAACAAATCCTGCATTTTCCCCCCATCATTTTCGTTAAGCCATAAGAGTGTCTCATGAATAAAGCACCTTTTTGCTCTGGTAATAGTCATGTTCATCAATGGACAATTTTCTAATATATGCAAAACGAGGTTTTTATTTATTATTTATTAATTTATATAGTCTTTTAACATTTGTGAATACAAGAATTAATACATCTTGCACCATTTTAAACAATTACGATATTTTTGTAAGAATAAAGGATTTCAAATCCAACATAAAGGAATACATAGTACTAAAATAGATTTTCTGAAAATAGCAAAAGGCACCCCCCCCCCCCCCACCACTGCCAACTACCATACAAATGTTTCGATGCTTTTCAAATGTTTATATCAAACACTTGTCCGATTTTAGTATGCTCGTTACTGGTATTTCTTGTTGCATGAGGAAAGTAAAGCAAGATTTCACTATCATTTTATTTTGTTAATTTAAGATGAACCAAAATTTTCCATCCGTATACTTTGTTTTACAACATGGATGTAGACTTCGAAAGCTACTTTTTACTAAGAACTCCTTTTGCAACACAATGAACGCTGTTCTAGTAGAGACAAGCAGACGCAGTATCTTAGCTTCGACTCGAATTTACGCTGAGCGTTTTACAAAAACATGACTCGTTTTTATTCGTCGTCCTGCCGCAGCTGTGCCCATTCCCATGCGATTTTCAGGATCAATTGCTTCTCGACACAAGCTAAATATTGCTCAGCGACTCCATTGGTTTGAAGGTAACATCAGAATAAACCCATAATCGGTTTACTGATTTTTTGTGAAGCTGGATTATCACAGATGCCCGTAAGTAGCTGGACCTCAAATGCGAAGCGAGGCAGGAGCAGACTGTGACAAAAGGGGGTTTCATAACTCAGTCAAGAAATGTTAGCCTCCATGCTTAAAAAATGACTTAAATGAGAGATAAAAGATAGAAATGTGCACATGTAAACAAGGTCGAAAAGTGAAACAGATTAGATAGTTCTCCTATATTAGTAGCTGCTTGGCACAAGTTGAATATCACTCAGTTGCTACAGTCGTTGAAGGAAACATTAGCATTTCTCAATAATCGGTTTTACAAAGTTGATGTGAATCCAAATCATCCCAGATGTACATTGCAGTTTGATTATCGGGTGAAGTAGGAGCAGTTACATAACAGGCAGTTTGGGGGGGATTAAATTCTAGACTTAATCTCAGACGCCTACTAATTTTAGCGTGTGGCAATTCCAATACATCAGAATATATGGTAGTTGGAAAGGTCATTTGGAGCTAATCAGCCTTTCGAAACAACTTTAAACTTGTTTCTGTCAGTGATCCAAGGTAAAGAGCATCAAAAAGGTGGGCAAGGAAAACAAGAATGCCTTACAGATTGTTGTCAAGGGGTAGTGTAGTCTAATTTTGACCTGTCAGCAAGGGCGTAGTCATTTTTTTATTCAATTTCCCGATCCTACGCAGGATGCTTTTGGAACCCCCTAGCAGTTTCTCTTACACAACGTCTCTTTAATTTCCTGTAAATCTGCTTAGTTTTTACTACCGATCTTTTTGAACTAGAAAAACGATATTTTGGCGAAACTCAAATCTCTGGATCCTCCCTCGCAAATCCGTAATCCAAAATGACAGGTTCAAGTATACTACTTTTCCTTCAAAAGTTTTGCATCTGAAACATCATTTTGTAACAATTTTAGTTGCAAATGAGTAAGATATCTTTCTTCACTTTTAGTGAGGATGTCAAATATGAAAAAGTACTTTCCTTGGCAATAATATTAATTATTGAACTTTTTACTCCTGCTGGTTCTTCATAAAAACCAATATATCACAGTAGGTGATATTTTCATATGTTATTCTCATAAAGTAGGATGACCTAAGGCTCTAAACAAGTGCTACTATAACATAACAACAATAGTTTTCTCAAAATTCAAGTGGGTGAAGATCGGGAAAAATCGATATGAAAAAAAGGAAAGTCAGCCCTTGTTAAGTAACTTTCCTACTATTTATTTGCCTCCTCTAGTTTAAATCATTTATATTAATCTCTTTTATATCATGGAATTCCCTAGTTAACTGTTTCAGTTCATTAAAACCATTTTTCTGACGCAAGAGCACGATGATTGCCCTTAACTAAAGCTGTTTTGAAATTACGATTTTTTGGACGTATTACTAATCTGTTCAAAACAAAGGGATTTTTAAATGTATGTAATAGGTTGTTTGGTCTTGTGTGACTGCGCAATGTCACCAAGAACAACAGTTAACGAAGCCAGCGATCGATAGCTTGGAATGATTCCTCCTCCTGCAACTTAGTAGTGCTTCCTTATCAAGACAGAATTGATAGAAATTATGTGACGATACCTGTACACCCTGAAGATGTGGACCACAGCCAACCGCCTGATAAGCAAGTACGGTAGGACACAGCAGAACTTGCACAGGTGGGGGTGGTGGAGACGCAGGAGTGCCCAAAATGCGGCCACACACCCCATGTTACAGACCTATTGGTCCTACAATGCCCCTACACTGCAATAGAGGGAGGATATGCAGCAGTGCTGGAGTGTGGAGCTGCCTATAAGAGATGCCTGAAGGAATCGCGGATTGAGGTGTGACAACCATACGAAACTACTACTACCCTGAAGATATACGTGATACGTGATAAACGGTTTTTCAACATGTCATTGCAATGAGAAGCACATGATTATAGTACGATGGACATCACATGTGAGCTGATAAGACATTTTCCCTGAAGATCCTTACACGCCTTGCCACGCCACTCAATCTATATGATTAGTAAAATGACGTAGGATTTAGATACATAGTATAAGCGCAACTTGGTTGGTCCAATTTGGGTCATTTAGTCGTCTTACGACGTACATTCCCATCTAAGAGCGGATAGAGCGGACAGAGCAGATAGAGCGAATAGAGCGGATAGAGCGGATAGAGCGGATAGAGCGGATAGAGCGGATAGAGCGGTACGAATACAGGTTGGACTTCTAGAAAAACATTGACCAATTTAAGAAAAAGAGCTCTTTCTGACGTCACAAATGTTCAATCGAACCCAGACCCTCTGGAATTTAAGGCAAGTGAGCTGTCTTTTGTGCCACGGAGGCCAAATCAGTATACCCAAGTGAATTGTACCAACATGCACATCGTTTGCTAGACCCGAAAGGCCGTGAGTAATGGTAACCAAATCCTTAGTAGAGTATAAAAATTGGTTGTGATACAAGTTGGTGATACAATAATACCCCTTTGGAATTCTTCACTGTGACGCAGTTTTAGTGAATTTTATCAAACTGGCTAGTTACTAGATCTGCCTAACTTTTTTTAAACCAATCGTGGGGTAAATGCAAACAAAAGTTGGCTTTCTTTGGGATTTTTCAACGATGCACGTATGGGAAGAGTAGCTCTTGCTTTAGCTTTAGAACTGATGTCTTTAACCTTAGAAATAGGCCAAACTGTTAGATCGTATTTGCCTCGTGTTTGCTCTTGATTTCCTTTGGTTATCTTAATCTTTAGACACAAAATAGTTACAAGAGTATTAACAGCGTCGGTCGATTGGCGTCCGTGAATGCATTGTATCTGTTTATGCCTTGATATTATCAAGATGCGCAAATATAACTAAATGTCTAAAAACAAGACGAAAATGCATAAGTAAGCACAATTGACCTATTATGTCCACGGCTTGTCATTTCCAGTATTCGGCTGTCAGTCGTGAATTTCAATGCCAATGCATATCTTAAAATTTTGGCCTTTTTACTCACATCTAACCGACTTAAGTGTTAACACCAGAAAGGCAAAAAATTTAAAACGACAACAATCAGCCTGTTTGTTTTCTGCTGCTTTAGTTGACACGGCAACATGGCAATGCAGTGAAACAAAACTGCAGGGAGAACGAACCCATGTCCAGAACTGATTGATGAATAGGGTCTGCTTCTCTCTTTCGCGGCAGATGGAGTCGCGTTCAACTTCTCTGCGTTTTATTTTGTTTTTTTGTCTGTCTATGGCCATAAATTTGATATCTACAAATTTTACAAATTTTACAAATAAACTTTACAGCCAAACCAAAGAGCATTTACGTTGAAATTACCGATGTCAGTATTTGACCGTTCGGCGGTCCTCTGAACGCTGCTCAGCCATGGCTTCGAACTCGCATATTTCCTTAACAGAGGAGGCGCTAATCTTTTTTTTTCAGTGATAAAATCACTGTTTCTAGTGAAGATGAAGCTAGCAGTGGTTCAGATGATAGTTTAGGAGGAGTTACTATGAGATCAAATCTGTGAACATACTGTGAATCAAAGCTTGATGATTTGATAAGACAAGAGCAAGTAAGTTTGTCCCCAAAACATAAAGTATGAAAAGAAAAGGGCAACAGGGGGGAATATATGGTAGTCAGCACGGGCCAAGTAACTGGTGTCCCTTAAATCGACTATTTCCGGACAGTCTGCTATAGCCTCGCTCTCTTTAAAGTAATTCTTAAGGGCTTTTCAGAAATTAATACTTGTATTTTATATCTTTTCTTTAGCCTATTCATGAGATAGCAGCTGCTGAGTACTTTTTGTGGCAAATCGTCAGATCAAGTCTCAATTTTCAAGTAATTTTACAAGTACTGAACGAAAGTTTGTAACGAAATGTGAAGTTTCAAATGTTAACAGGGTGCTTATTCCGAAAACTTTGTGACTCTGACACCCTGCCGCTACATTAAAAAATGATTCCCATTTCACTAGGGAACTATGAATCCTGTTCGTAACATACTCTTCTATTTCTCTAGTATCTATTTAAACGTAAGAATATTTTGCTGGTAAATTCTGACACATTTGAGTAAAATTAATGGCTATATTTTAAGTAAAAAATATTCCTTACTTTTTAGTCCGACAGCGAACAAAATTCCATAATTTAAGGTTTTCGATATCCTCCAAAATAGTTTAACCCCTGACTAGTGACGTCAGTTTGAGTAGTTGTATTCCCTTTTTCTGTGGCAGTGAGTAGTTTATATATTTTCTCTAGACTGGGTCTATTAGCCCTAAAATTTTGCTTATTTTGGCCAAATTAGACTATATTATTACTGAAAAAATTTGATGAACTTTACTCTATTTGTAGGTGTGACAGGATGTCGTTTTTCTGTAACGGAATGAGGTGGACACCCTGTACCACAAATCCTGGTAACATTGACATGTGACACAGTGGTTAATAACCTCCGGAACAAAAAAAAATTGGTATGGTAAAATGGTAGATTTTCCTAGATTCCCAGAGCTTGAGTAGAATACTCTAGAAATCAACTACATTATTTTATTGGAGATAATGAAAGGAAAAGAACTTATTGATTTCCATTATTGGATGATTAGGTTTCCTATGTCATAGTCTAAAAATGTTGATCACAAACAGAAATTACCATTGATTAGTTTCAATTTCTAGTTAATAAGGTCACGCATGGAAGCCTTCACTGACGGCTATTACATATCTGAAGGCTTTCTCTGAATCAATGACGTGATGCAGTCAGAGAACGAATCAAGTTAAATATCCTATGGACACAGAAACTGAAGAAGATGCTGCTGTACTGTTGTTTTGGTTTTGCTTTAACAATTGACTTGGCTGTTTCTGACGTCACATCAGATCAAAGAATAGACTTAGCACATGGATTGTAAACTATTGTTTAATTTGTTATCTTATGTGAGAAATCAATGCCTTCTAAAGCGAAGCCAACAAATAGCGAGTGAATAATGTTAATGGTGTAGTTGAAACCCAACTCACTAGACGTCCTAGCGACACTGGATAATGCGGAGAGTGAAGCCAAGTCAAGTCATTTCAGACTATTGATTATGCTCAGACTCGTCACATATGCGGAGGGAAAGTAATGACGTCACAAATCAAATGTTTTCGAAATAGTACGATTTGACTCCAGATATCTAAAGGCAACCCTGGAACAGGCTGTTTCCCAAAATACCAAATCTGTAGTGTATATAGTGTTTAACTAGAGGCATTTGAATCTCAAAAATCGCTGCTCAAAACTCTGTTAATGTTTCTTGGATCCCTACGTTTGGAGCCAGCATCAAATGATAAGGTTTTGTTAGAGAGATTTAAAACTTTAAAAACTGCTATCTCGGAATTGGGAAAGGGCATCACTCTGAATTTAGCCATTAACGTTCTTACTAGTAAGGCAACATTAAAAACTGAGTACTTTTCCATAATTCAGACATGTTCAAAATCGTGACGTCACACTTTTCTCTCCTCATTCCAAGATAAGGAGGTGTTCTCCATCAGCAGCACAAAGTCTCTAATTGACAGCAAATTTTACTCATCGGAATTCACGTTCAGCGTAATTTGGGCATTCTCTCGTGTGTAGTACTTTGCTTGTGAATGGTCGTTGTTTCTGAACAGTGTCAATATAGCTCATCTATCAAATTTTTTAAAATTTTAAAGTTTGCTTTCTCGTGTTTACCATATAAAGCTACTCTTGTATACATTGGTGCTAAGAAGTCTGCAAAAATGGTTGTGCAGGGAATGTATTGCCACCGCTGAAGAGAAGATGGAATCCTTCGAGACCTGCCTAGTATGAACCGAATAAAAAACATCATCATTTCCCTGGTCTTTCTAGCCAAGACAGCATCGCAGCGACCATTGGAGATGATAAGTAGTGGTGAGAGTTTTCACTCAAACTCAAACCAGCTAGGTTAATTTTCCATCAGTTTATAATCTGTAATACAGCACAATTATGAAACATTGCATTGAGTAGATATCGAGCGGCTATCAAACGAAAACGTTATCTAAACATTTGTGATTACATCGCAACTGACTTAGGTTATTTGACGTCGTCGCTTGACAGGTAATCCTTGAATAGAAGGACGAGTACCCTTACTCTCCTTTGTGTATATATACGTCATAGATGAGGAGTTTCAGTAAAGACTTCGTCAGACATCATATTTTATGAGAGAAAGATGCTCTCGAGTGCCTTGTTGTCGATGGTGGAATAAGCGGGAGCATGGATCCCTTTAACCATACTTAGTAACAGGAGGCTGTAGAGAAGTAAAGTGAGTATTTTACAGCAATGGGTAAGCACTGAGTAAACTGTAGTTTTGCCTTATCGTTTAGATATGAAATGTCTATTCTCTTTACACAAGTCAGGATGTTGTTCTTGTGCTTAAAATGTTTTATCTAAGATATTCAGGCGCTCCTCGAGGTTACCATCTTCCATCACCATAATTTTAATAAATGGAGAAAGGGAATAACAGAAAGGGGTTGGAAATTTGGAGAAAGATTATTTGGGATGGTGACCAGGAATACGCAAGACATCTTGTCGTCTGTAAATGTACTCATAGCAACCCGTCTACTTCCCGTGCTATTATTTTATCTGGTGCTTACACTGCAATTTTTACTTTTTCTTGGTCTCTTAATACCACAGTTGTTCAAAAAACAAACCTATTAACTTCAGCAAATGCACAGTTTGTAAGTTGCCAGTTAGTCCAATTGGATTATCTGGGAGTTTTTTGTCTTATTCCTTTTTCATATTTAAATTCCTATCTTCGATAGTTGCCTGAGAAATAATTTAAATATTAAATAAATTTTATTGACCGTTCCTTTTAAGCAATGCTCCGCCCACTCATACAAGACTAACATCAACCGCGGTTCTTATACTAACGGTTAGCATTTCTCATTTACCACAAGTATGACTTTTATGGGGGGGACAACCAATTCCAATGATATCAGATGGGTGTACTACAGTCAAAAGGAATACAGCTTTACTCACAATGAGCATGTTTCACAAATTTAGTAATTGAGAAAAAATAAACAAAAATAAATTTTAAATCCAGTTAAATACCTATAGTATTAACTAACATTTCCTGAGTATTCTGTAAAGATAACAAACATCTAAAAATCAATTTCTATACATACAAAAGCTGTTTATTTTCACATTTTATTTTGTAATGCACTTTTCACTTTGAGAAGTACTCTGAAAAGTATGTTCATTTATTTTCTTGTTTTGAATAAAATTTAGAACAAGTTTTTAAGCTGAAATTTCAGTTTTTTGGACTGTGAGCACAGTGCCTTGTTAGCTATTGGTCTTGACCCGAATTACAACTCTCACCGGTCACGATGGGGTGGGTCACGGGTCAAAAGTCTTAACCATTTTGTCACTGCCTCTGCAACCCAAGTTATCCTACCTTTTAAATGGTGTCTTTAGAAGGAGAATCCGTTTCAATCAGTGAAGAAGCATAGCGCTTATATTCTTTAAGCAAATGCGTATTTAAACGGACACAAAATACAAATCTCACAATTCCTGGCGGAAACTTTCCTCTTGTAAAAGAACTCTCTGTCCCCAATATATCTGATTTGTGACGTCAGTTCCCGAAGAAACCGTCCATCCGTAGTATGTACAAGCCATAAACAGTAAGCCATTCAATAGAAGATAATAGGTTACAGAATTATAAGATCAATACTTGTTTCCTGAACAATAGGAACAATTGCATTCAACCACGTGTCACACGGCCTTAGATTCGTCGCATCTTTTATCATCTACTTAATCGAAAGCGGCTGAGCACGCTCGGCAGTTTCTGAGTGACCGTCAAATTTTCTGTAAAAACTTGTCCACATTCTGCCGTGGAATGGTAAACATCAGTACACCACATAATGGCATTAAGTAACACGGCTACTTTATATACATCAAATATTTGCAGCATTTCAATTTGAAGGAATCCTAGAGCCAGATGTGATCATAGTAAATGAGAAAAGTTAAACTCGCATCGGATGAACCTCGAAAATTTTTATTTTGCAATTGGACTTGTTCCACTGCTACGGTATTAGTAGTAGACGTTATAGTGGTAGTAGTACTAGAAGATGTATCAGTAGTAGTGGTAATAGTAGTAGTAGTAGTAGCAGCAGTAGCAACAGCAATGACACTAGCAGTAGTAGTTGTAGCAGTAACTGTAGTATTAGTAGTAGTAGTAGAAGTAGTAGTAGTAGTAGTAGTAATGGTAGTAGTAGTAGTAGTAGTAGTAGCAGCAGCAGTAGTAGTAGTAGTAGTAGTTGTTGCAGTAGTAATAGTGGTAGTAGTAGTAGTTGTTGTAGTAGTAACAGTAGTAGTAGTAGTAGTAGCAGCAGCAGCAGCAGCAGCAGTAGAAGCAGTAGTAATAGTGGTAGTAGTAGCAGTAGTAGTTGTAATAGTAGTAGTAGCCGCAGGAACGGTAGTAACAGTTAGAGTAGTGATAATCGACATGATCTGGTAGCAATGGTAAGCTTTTTGTTGCTTAGGTGACTCAATAGAACCAACATTCCTTGAAGAAGTGAACCTTTGTTTTCCGTTAAAATTAATCAGCGAATATGTTTAAGTTAAAGAGTAAGTATTACCAAAATCATTCCCTAATATTGAGCAAACGGGCGTTTCATTCGATATCTTGTTCCGATGCGATTTCTCATATTTCCATGGTTAGCAAATGGCAATCATTACACGAGGGTTCTCTTTCAGGAAATGAAGTCAACCAGATCGAAGTAATTAGAGGAGGATATTAACAGTTAATGAGAAATTGTAAGAAGCATTATTGAATGAAGTGAAGGTAGGAAACACAGGTATAACGAATGGGGAAACAATGATTTCTTTCTATCATTATCGGCAATTTACGGTTAAGTACAACGACGCTTTGTATAGAAACAGGTGTATGGTACACGAGTGTTGTGAACTGCTTTCATTCAGCACCTGATGTTCGGGACGGTAGCACAGAGAAACACTTGGGTATGATTTGCTACGATAAAGGGTTATAGATGAGACTTGTTGAGATGTGTCTCCGTGTTTTGTATACAGTTATAGTAAGGATCGGAGATCAAGATCAAACATTACCTTGCATAAGCACTCAACTACTTATTAATGCTAATAGTTTTCTAACTATTGCTACCACTGGCCATCCTGCGGTTACGTCTTCTATTATTACTATCATTACTCCCAGCCCTACTACTACTAACATGGCTACATGTACTACAACAACTATTGTTTCTATCGCTTTTACTACCACTACTACTACTACCACCACTACCATCATCACCATCATTACTCCTCCTACTACTACTACTATTACTACTTCTACTACTACTACTACTACTACTACTACTACTACTACTACT
>JAAAKL020001697.1:0-29484 GCA_010016065.2 Carybdea cf. marsupialis auct. non (Linnaeus, 1758) | reverse complement strand
AAGATGAAGATGAAGATGAAGATGAAGATGAAGATGAAGATGAAGATGAAGATGAAGATGAAGATGAAGATGAAGATGAAGATGAAGATGTATATACGGATGTATATACGGATGTAGATGTAAATGTATATGCAGGTAAAGATCTTGCTGTAGATGTAAATGTAGACGTTGATGTGTATGTAATTCAGATGTGGATTTGGATGCCGATGAAGATGCTAACTAACTTTTTCGTGACAGGAGTGATTCTTTAACAACGAAGTCAATCCATAACTTATTCCAGAAATTCTTCTAGAATAGCTCTGAGATAAATAAGAGATATCACTCTGTTAGCAAACGATTAGAACTTGTAGCATGGCAAATAGGGAGACAATTTTGCAAAATGTGGCAATTCACCCAATAACCGTGTTGTTACACTACATTTTACCACACATGACATTTTTTCATGTTTTCAATGAAAAGGCAAAAAAGAGCGAGTGGCTCAAAATCATCTCCCTTACAGTACATAACACAGTTCTGTGATTATATCTGGTATTATGATTAAGCTGGTTTCATGTATGATTTTAACAAGTCCCTAAAAGCAAAAAAAATAAATAAATATATATATATATATATATATCGGGAAATAACTTTTGTATATTTAGTAACAGCCATTTGTATTTTCTGGCAAGTAACGGAGTCTTCAACTTCCTAAGGCATTCTGGCTTGGAGACTGATCTCTCGAAAGCTGATGATGCTAACCTGTAGGTCATGTTTTACAATAAAGCTTGTTATCTATAACACGTATGTTTCTATGCACATGCTTTTGTCCAACTGCTCTATTATACATGGAGAAATATACGATTGTTTGAACCAGGGCAAAACCTCTTACTTTGAGTAAACTCAATTTCAGATTACAAATCGGTTTTATTGCAGAGTTCTAGTGACAAGGGAAATACTGGCTCTGACACCTAGCTAATAGCAGAACTTCTTATCATAAAACATCTTTTTGGAAACATTTTCTTCCATTATCAAACCATTTGATGTCAAGAAACTATCTGAACTATCATCATACAATTAAAATCTACATGCTATCAAAATGTATTAACCAGAAAGCTCCCACTGCACTATGCGCATGGGCAGCGGCAAAATTTTCTTTATATAATCCATGGCTTAGTCAGGTCATAACTCACCACGGGTTTTATTTACTATCATCTCTACTACTCCTAGGATCTGTAAATTACGAGTTATTATGCTTCAATTGGATACTATTTTGCTACTGTAGTCGTGCTTTACGATTCTGTAAAACATCTGTCTGAAGTATAGTCACACTATGAATAATACAACATCTATGAAAATGCATCAGAGATGGCCATTAGCTGCTTCAAAGTATCCAAATGAGCCTTTTATCGACCTCTTAAGGACAGCACTCATAGCCAATTTTAGCAACGTAACGGCCATATGGACATCTGTCCACAGTAGAAATTTAAGAAAACAGTTAAGGGAAACGAGGTTCCTTGGGCGAGTGTGTGTATAATGTGTTTACGTGTGTGTGTGAGAGAGAGTGTGTGAGTGTGTGTGAGTGTGTGTGATTCTGTGTGATTCTGTGTGAGTGTGTATGTGTGTGTGTGATTCTGTGTGAGTGTGTGTGTTTGTGTGTTAATCATCATTTGTCTGCCGGCTGCTTTCAACGAGTGAATGTAAGCATGTACTGGGTTTTAACAGGTTTCATGCCCCTGATAAACAATGGGTTGCTAACTGGAACTATCCTAAATATACAGAAAAAGCCATTGAAAAGGCCAACTAAAAAGTAGAGGGTAGTTTTGGGCTTGCGTCGTTTTCTACTGGACAGAGGAGACGGCCTATTAGCCATCTCCACCGCCCAGTGGGACCGCTTCCCACGGGCCTGATAACCGCACCATAAAGAATACAGCCCGGCAATGAATGGTGTCCCTAGCCCATGTGTTATATTGTAGAGAAAAACTAACCGCTCCACCTCAACTGGGAAGGGAACTTACGAGAACAGATACTATACATTGATCTTCTCTGCCCTACCTCTCAACTCACTCGACTTTAGACTATCAGCATATATTAACATAGCCACTTATGAAAAAATGTGACTGTTAATGTTACTTGTGAATATATGCAACTACGAGTCATTTTTCAAGGTAGACATTTAGAGCACGGGATGAAGGAGCCTGCAATGAAATATGTACAGCTTGAGCATCACATTAGGACTGTAAAGAAAAATAGTTTCAAGTGTGGTCATCATGTGTGGTCAACAGATCTATTGTTATTGGGATGGAGATGGGTACAGGAACATATCAAGAGGCATTGTCACCAGGAAATCACAGAGAGTGTGCATCTAGAATAGCTATGCACAAGTACTTCATTGATTATACAGAGAGGGAGAGGGGGCTGGGATGAACAGTCAATAATCAACCATCCGCCTGGAAGGGGCTGTACAAATATAACATTGCGTTCCCTTATGTTTAACTCATTTCATTTAACTTTTTCATGAGAAGTAAAGTTTTGCACATAATGACTACAAGATATACACTAAACATTGTAATATTTGATCTGATGTCCTGATCTTACTAGTACAGCCCTAAATTTTAAATGCCCATCTCAGTTCTTTATGAATCCAATGTTTAGACACCATAAGGTCTTGATATTTGATAAAAGGTCCTGATCAGGACGACACGTTTGGTATACAGAGCAAATGCATTTGAAGGGAAGTTTTTAACTTAGCAGAACACACGAGGGCGTACCCAAACTTGTGGGGCAAATTTGTGTCAAGATGCCCGAAGTACTGACGATCATGCAATTTGTAGTAATTTGGTACGATTGCCGCAGCTGAGAGTTTCTGTCTTCATGAACAACGTTTGGACTGAGTCAGAAACGCTAATGAAAGTTGAAGAAATGTATGCCCAGCCGACAGTAAAAACGAATGCAAGCTTTACATCTACATGTGAAGAACTGTAATGTGTTTTGCTTTGCCTGTCTTTGTGAAAGAATTCGTAGATCATATATAGCAGATTAAAGTAACTTTTTTGTGACATAAGTAATTTCTTAAAAATAAATTTCAGCGCTTGTAGATTCACTCGGAAGCGTATGATATAATTGGATCATACAGTTATTTGTCCAGGTTTTTTGAGGTTTGTCCTCGATTTTCGTAAAAATCGTTTAATGTTCTAATTCCTGCTTAACATGCATATAACGAGTAGTTGATGCACTATCCTGAATGCCCTTCAAGTTTAAACAGGTTATCGTAACTTTGCGCAAGAAGTTTCCGATGATAATTCTGGCTTTATGTCTCCATTGATACGAAATGCTATTTTAAAAATGGATGGCTGCTTCAATGATTAGTAAGCTGGAAAAACATGAATGAAAACAAACGCTGAACAGGACAAAAATTGCTTTTGTGTTTCAAATGGTGTAAAGACGACAAGCCACTGCTGGTCGACACAGTGCTGATGTTGCAGTTTGCATGAGCAAAGGTAATCAATCCCTAGGTTTAAAAGAGCGGAGAAAGAAAAATATCAACACCTTCAAGCCCAGATATCACAGTATTTGTCACGCCCTCAACAAAGTATCTGCAGATCCTCTGCAGTAAGACCTTGCCTCACTTACTTTTCCATCTATGACGTCATAGATCCATGTATAAGTTCACTTCATATAGAGCCCCGTAGCTTAGTAAACCACCACCAGCCCCCAAGAAAGAAACAGCGTATTATATATGTCTCAGAATTGAAATAAAAATTTTTGATGCTTGTACAATTTTATCTCGATCCGTGGAAGCATCTCAATCAGATGTATGGCACTTCTTTGTCAAAGATTTCTTTGCTACATCATTTACTTTGTACCTCAAACACCTTACCATCTATGACGTCATAAATCTATGTATAATTTCATTTGAATAGAGCCCCGCAGCTTAGTAAACCATCACGGGCCTCCAAGAAAGGAACAGTATATATTATATGATGTCTCAAAATCGAAGTAAATATGTTTGGTGCTTGAACAATTTTATCTCGATCCGTGGGAGCATCTCAATCAGATGTATGGCACTTCTTTGTCAAAGATTTCTTTGCTGTTGTATTTGCTTAGTACGATATTCCTTTACCGGAATATTTCCTTTGCAATAGTATTCCTATTGATTTTTCTACTTGAGTCTTGCGACAGATAAAGAACGAGACTGGTTTCGAGCCTCGCAAGGTGGCCTTCAATGCAGCGTTGCAGCAAACTCGTCAAATACAACGAATGCTGGAAATTCACTCTATTTGATCTAGCCACAACTCTTTGCAACCGATTCGCCTAATTCCCTCGTCTCGCTTCCACTTGAGATGTCTCTAATATGCATTCGACACGATGTAGAGATGACCATTAAGAGCATACGAAATTGAAATACAGGTTCATTGTGTTCCTTTGCATGTAGGCTGAATTACGTACCCTTTGGACCTTAGATCGCAAAAAAAAAGACTGGATCGAGCTTCCCATTGTTTCAAACTAAGAAAAAGTGCAGTCACGAGTACTGCCCCCCATTAGTTAAAATAGCGTAGCAAAGTCCGCCATGTTGCGTAGCACTGTTTATAAGCTTTGAGTGATAGGGACTGAAATGACGTTGAGCGACTGACCTCAATTTCAGACGGAAGATGCTCGATCCAGTGTTTTTTAGCGATCAGAGCATTGGACTGTTCAGATGTAATCATGTTCGGATTCTTCCGTTAGTAATCACTACCGAATTGATGCCATCTGCATTTTCGGATTTCACAGACAAGGAAGATTTACATGAGACTACAGCCACTTGCAAAATACTCTTTTATTTTACTTTTATCACACTGTGTTAAATCATACAGAAAATATCCGATACTATAATGCTCAACAATGTGAAGAACGCCATTTTTCTTTATTCCCTTGTTTTCACACAATTAATTATGATCACCTAGCGTCCTACACCAAAACGGCTTATAATTTCGGCATGCAAATTGCTTCCTTTTCACAACACGGCTTCAAGATACGACGCATCTTTTCATAGTTTTCTTGTGGATGCACTAGCTGGGCTTAAACACAAAAAGGGAAAAATTGGAGGAGGGAAATGGCCGTTCCAGTTGTTAAGTGATATCCTTTGCGCAAGCCTCCACAAGAGAAGTTACTAGTGAATACTATGGGCATAACACGTAAACAAATGTCTTCTTAAACAAGCTAGATTTCTTCCTGATAACGAAACTGGAAGTTAGTGTCTGTGATAGTGGTCTCATGAATCAGAAAATATGGACTAAATCTAAAATTGAGCTCTTTTCGTGTCTACTGTATCTTGTAACATGTGTTTGTACTGAGGCAATTGAGCGCGCAGAAGTCATGTGTCCTCAGGATCCTAAACTGGCTACGCCATTGGCATAAGGTATATAACAAACAGCACTGATTTTGCTCCCTTGAAGACTATAGCAATGAACGGAGGCCGACTATCAAGTGCAGATTTATCGAGTTCTACATTGGCCGACACGACATTGCCACAGTCCAAACAAACAGTAAAGCATTACTAAAAAAATATGTTTAGCCTCATCAGTAACCACAGAATTTGGTTCGTTTCAAGATGGGAGAACATTTCAGCATGGGCCAAGCACCTCTTCATTTATAAGCAAAGTTGACTACTCGAGCATTTTAAACACGGATATCTAACTGCGAGAGGCTTCAGCGGCACTCGCTCTATTTTCAGTAGTCACAAAAGTTTTCTGACTGTACTTGTCGTTATCATAGAACCGCTGACCACAGTAGTTAAAGTTTATGATTTCGAGAAGATTAAGGTATACCGGTAAACTACCTCGTTGACCGTTGCACACGAATTTGTATAGAATAGACATCGTTGTTCCATAGCTTTTCTTAGTACAGGGATACCAGGAAACGTTAATTTACAGCGTGAATCCAAGAGATGTTGTAATATTCAACAGCTTTAGGGTGTGGCGACTCATAGTTGTTATTAGCATTGTTACATAGACAGTACCACAGAAATGGAAATTAATGACCTTCAATGTCATTTCCGAATCATTGTTCCTTTTTCTTTGTAAAATATATACTTTCTTGTAAATCACCGGTTGATACGCACATTCTACTTTACCTTCACGTTTGTCTTGACTTAAACCACAGCATGAGCTTAACAGCTTATGCTGCCATTGCGCCGCGAAGTCATGATTATAGGACACCAACACATCCTTCTATATGGGCCCCTTGTCCCCCTCCCCCCAATATGTGGCTTATGATTGTTATACGAACAAATTGGTAGAATCGCATTTCACATCTAATTACCCTTCTAAAACCAAAATAGACAGTTTGAGAAGAAACGCCGACGGTAACGAGATATGGCAAATTTGACATACTGTACACCTGAAAATGTGCTCTCTCCCCAGGACATTGCTCACTCCGACGGGGCAATAGGCTACGCTCAAAACGAGTATGCCCCCCCTGAAAAATATATATACACTTTCTGGGGGCAATGAAAACCTCAAAACTTTTAGCCGTAAAGATCTGATAAATGCATGCTTACCTCTCTAAGTGGAAGCTCTAACTTCCCCTTACGAAATCAAAATGCATGACTACATTTAGCGTTAGAAACGACTTGGGTACATCTGTTGGCATGCCGAGGCAAAGTGATGACGTCACAAATCAAAAGTTTTAGAAATAGTGCAATTTGACTCCAGGTATCTAAAGGAAAGCTTGGGATAGGCTGTTTCTCGAAGTAGGAGACTTGTAGTGTGTATAGTGTTTAAACTAGAGGCGTTTGAATCTCAAAAATCTCTGGTCAAAACTGTTGATACTCCTTGGTTCCTTAAGTTAGGAACCAGCATTAAATAGGGTTTTGTTAGAGAGATTCAAAACTTTGAAACTTGATAACTCTGTGTCACTGAATCACTCTAAATTTTGGCCATTGACCTTCTCACTAATAGGGTAAAGTGATAATTGAGGTTTTTCCCCATAATTCAAAAATATTCAAAATCGTGACGTCAAACTTTCCCAGCGCATTGGCCATTGTTTCGTTATTGATCGTAGTATAGACAGCCTTGTATCCTAGAACCTTCCAGAAATCTTTATAGGAGTGTTTTGCCATGGGTCAAGGGACACAAAAAACAGAGCAATCAATCAGATAAACAAAAAAACACACTGATACAAGAGTTTTGTCAACTTTATCAAACATTCCCAAGCAGCATTTTTCATTAATGAACCTACATCACACCTAAATCAAAAGTCAACGTTTACATCTAATACTTTTCCATTTGACAACAGTTAATCAACAACTTCAGATACCCAACCCATATAACCGTATTTCTTATTTGGCACTACATGTCTTTTATCACAACTTATCGAATGTTAAAGTACTCTCTGTCTCGTACCACCTGTGGATGGTACCACTATGTACAAAATTCAATACAGTAGATGCCACTTAAAAATCCACTATGGGGCGCCATGAGGGTTGCATTTATTAGCTGACTTGCTTCATTGAACATCAGAGAACGTATATGCCAATCGCTGGATAGGAAAAATAGATATGTCGTTCAACACTTGTTTGAATCTACTGAAGCCGGTAACAATCCTTGACAAGGATCTCTTGAATTTCACTTTCTTGATTTCTGCGAACAAATGCGCAAATTTTGACCTTTCTTCATTTTCAAAATATCTTTGCGAATAGCTTAAAAAAAGCGGCGAAAAATGTCCTTTCTATGACGTCAGATTTAACAGACGGCTCTAGTTACTAGGATGTATGCAACAATTATGCGAATCGAGGTTATCTACACCCTTAAAAGACGGAGGGCTGAGCAAGAGTAAGTGATAAATAAGCAAGCGCATTTATCAAACGGCCATTGGATCTGTAATACCAATAACCTTTCCGTCAAAAATCTCGTTACACGTCAATTTGGCCACAGTAAGGGCTGGATTAATCAAGCGGCATCGACTGTATAACTATTTTATCTCAAACTTCCGTAGAGATGAAACTTGTAGGAGTACGAAAAATCTCCCTTAAATAATTGCTTATCCCAAAAATATCTATTTTAATTGTCAAATTTACTACAAAAACGTGGACTCCTTAAACATTGTTTCGACCGTATTGGCGTAGAAAGTTAACTGTATCCTAAATACAACCTTGCCGCATGCCGGAAAAGATAGAACTGGGTCACAGACAAGGGATTGCACACTAGTGGTATAACCAAAACACACGCACTTAAGATTTCCCTTCTGAAAAAAAATAACAAAAAAGCATCAGAGGACCCCCTTGACCACCTTGCAAATCATCTCATGATATAGCTCCTAAAAAATCTAAATACCTGTATCAGGTACAAACCCATTGCCTTGACACACGAGTTTAGAATTTGAGAAAATATCGAGGGAGCAATTTTAATTCGGATACAAAGTGGCATTTTTCGCGTAAAATATTCGCTTAAACACATAGGGCCTACTATCTTTCAGTGCAAATGACAAAGATAGGGTCATGGTCACGTTAGGCTAAATAGACCGGATAGTCAGGCACAAAACAGTTGCCACGTGATACACTTCCTTCGAGAATGAAACTTTAAAACAATGATCACTACCCTTACGAAGCAAATCCTTCAAGTCCAGCTCAAATTTTGTTCCCCAAAATATTCATCTTCCGCCGTCACTTGTGTTGTACAGTACAAAAGGTATCGGTTACACAGCTAGCAAAACGTCTGTTCAGAAAATATCACATATGGTGATCATTAACAAAATAATCTATTGTAAACTCGCTTCTCATCGACTGCTGTGTCAAGTATTACTTGACGTCTCTCTTTAGAACGCAAATAAATGTTAACATGATGCATCAGCACTGTATGAAATGGGCAAGTGTCGTATTGCCACCTTGGACTCTCGTTCTAATCAGAACACACGTTTTCCAATGTAACGAGAACTATTTCATGAAAATAACAATTGGAGGTGGGATAAACTGTGGCACCAAAGAGCTCAAATTTCTTTCAGTCACAAAAAAACTATGAGTGAAAAGTTGGCAAAGGAAAACAAAGGAAAGAAATGTTTTAAAAATAAAAACAAAAACAAAACTCGGGTAGTTAACATGAGAACATCTAACGACTGAAAAAGAAGCCCTCAGCATTTTTTACTTTTAAAAGGAAGGCAATATTTCAACATGATGTCACCAGTTATATATATGACCATAAAGTACATGTCGAAAAAAATATCATGGGTTATTCTCTTTAGAGTTTTGGAAGGCTTTACAAGATAAAGTGAAGTTTACGTATTCTTTGGCTGATAACTGTCACACGCTAATATCCTTTGTGGTCACATTTCTGCACTTGATATTTTGGTATAAAAATGAATAGCAGTAATGCTTTTCTAACAGCTGATTATAGCTCCGGTGACTTGAGATGAGAAACTCAGGTGCCAGTCAAATTTCTTACTTACTACTCAATTTGATAAACCTTTCTCATGCAACAATGCCTGCCGGTTACAGTAAGCGCAATACTCGACGAGTTAGAAGCGTTTTTAAAGAAATTACGGCCTTCTTATCCGGCGAACGTATTTTATAGCAGCAAAATACAGATCGATGGGGCCACCCCGTGTGAAACATTAGCTCAAACTACTGAGGTAAGCAGGTTATTATCAACTAATAGAGGCCTACTGTTAGAGCTAAATCTGTTTGATGAAGTGCCTTAACAAACTGTCTGACATCAGCAAAATGGGAACTGGGATCATCTTTCGAGCTAAATACAAGGATTGAGAAGCTCAGACTATTTATGGTTACAAAAATCTGGACATATCAAATACTCTGCGAAGATCACGTTACTACCTAGCGTACCTAATATTCGCTGTACGCCTATGACAGGAACCCAATGCACCACGATGTTGGTATAGTCAACAGAGGAAAAACGTGGTTGGAAAGTTGGTTACCAGGAATTACCGGAATCCAATATATCGTTGCCCTTCATATTATGGCATCTTGAAAGAAAACCGTTTTTAGGTACCATAAATTTAAACTCTGGCACACAGTGATAATAATCTGCTGCTTCTAGCCGTGTCTCTCTTAGAGCTGGCAATCACTCCGTTTCCGTGCAGCATCATGATCAACCGTTTAGTCCGATAATATCTACCTTTCCGTCCCGGTTAATTAATCCTTCTCATCCTTAAGTGAAAGAGTAGCGTGCTTGTAACAAAATTTAATGTCGTGTTGCCAACGTCACGGAATGTTCTAATCGGCTTTTACAAAGTATTCCATTATAGAACAGATACGAATTGTCGAATTTCGACTTTGGAGGATGCGTTTACAGTGTAATTGTGTTAGGAAAATATTACAGAAAATTCACGTCTCAATTTCAAAATGTTAACCTGATATATTTACGATTGGGTCGATGCAATTATTGCAAACATAATGGATACATAAGTTAACCAACTGGAGAATCCTACTCGTCGGGAACTATTTCCAGGGTCAAACTGTTCGTTCCTGTTGCCAGCGGAGAATTCTACCTCGTTACCAGTAGTTTTGGTTGGCAATAGATCTATTGGTATTGTAAATCCTGCCACATCAATACCAATGGAAGGTCTCTCTGTTGGCAGCTCCGTCGTTAGCGGGTGGACATCGCGTGTCACGTCACTACATGTGCGCAAGGGAAGCTGGAAGGACTGAGGGCGATTTTTTTCATCATTAAGTGATGAGTCATCGGTAGGCCTCTGCCCTGTGAAAAGTTCAAGCCCTCCGTCTGCCCTGCGAGAAACTTTAAGAATATCATGTTCCGTAGATGGAAGATACAGTTCGAATGCCCTGCAGCCTTTCGTGGCTGTGACATCTTGCTCCTCATCAACTCTCCAGTCGGCATTGACACCACATGTCCCTTCAGGAGATGATTTTAATAGAGTAACTATCAATTTCTCAGCAGGTGTTATCTTCAAGTTTGTCAAAGTAAACGCATAATTTGATGCTCCATCTATAACACTCGATGGCTTGTCTTTGCTGTAATTACCTGACGCAGAAATTATGTAACTCACCGTCTTGCAGTTGGGGTCTGAGAAATAGTAGTAATTAAGCTCCCATTTCCTTTCGTTCTTGAATGGATCACCGAAAAATCTCAAAAATCGTGATACAAACATGTCAGATTGAACTTCACAATTTTTGCTAACCCAGTCTCCCTTAATGGTTCCTATACGTCTCTCCTGTGAAAGAGCCGGAGGGAAATTTGCTGATGACGAGCGGATCAGTCGACAAATTCTGCAAGATGGAGAAGATGCTCTCAGTAGCGCAAACTGGAATGCCGATGGGATGAAAGTCTTCCTTGCACGGTGTGTAGGAACCTCCCCGAAGTACAACTGGTCCTCCAAATGGGAACGTTTGTAATGTGTTACAACTTTGACAAGTCTGTACGCATAAAAGTGCAATCCCAACAACTCGCGGCATTCCCTTTTTCGATAAGCATCTTTGCCTAAGGTATAGTTCCTCATATCGGGTGCCATCACTTGGCCATCCTTTTGACGTTCTAGTATAGGCAGACCCGCAGATGGGCAAAATCGTTCTGCCACTGAAAGAATGTTTACAAGAGAATGTACACTATGTGGCGTAAGAACCATGTGTTGAAATTCAAAATCTGACTTAAACGCCCCTTTCGTTCTATCCGATTCTCCTTTCAACTTATACTTGCCTGAAACACTGATAGTGAATGTAGGATTGTTACACCATCCATCTGAATAGTGATGAAACCTTGCATTCCATCTCCTACTTGATACGACGTGAACTTTGCGGAGTATAAATTGGGGGCCAGGAAAAACCTCGCATCTACAGTAAAAGTAACAGTAGGGAGAGGTGTTACAACATTTGTTCGCAATCACAGGAAAAAATACACTGCAAAATTGAGCGTTCAATGATTCACCTTACAGAATCCTTTACTGAAATTAACCTACTTCATTCGGAAAGTCTTTTGTCTGCAATTTCATGCCCTGAAAGTATCGGGATCCGAAACTGTTTGACTTTTACTTTGTCTCTTGTAAGGGGCAAGTAAACTGACAATAAAAATACAGCGGACCATTTCCTGTGATGTCACAGAAAATGAAACAGTAGTTAACCTAAAAAAACGTATTTTCTTTTATGATCTAACTGATTATTTGATCTAATGTTATCTTAATATAACCGGAAAAATTATTAGTGCTTTGGGTACTTAATACGTTAAACGAAAATGCAATTTTAAAATCCAAGAGAAAGATATATCAAATAGATGACATTGTGGGCAACGTGACAATGTTTTATTGTCTTTTAATCATTTCGGCCTGTTCAGGGCCAAAAACACTACTAGGAATGGGTTTACTTTTACCCTTCGGATAACAATCTATTCATGTTTGCTATTCATGCTATTCATGCTTGAAGTCCCTTCTCTGTCCTACCTCTCGAAACATAGTTTCCCACTTCACGAGAGCAGATGACAGAGCACAGTACTTCCGGGATATCGGCAGGCAAGCTCAGGGTCGCTTCGAAGTCAAGGTCCTTGGATTGATTGCCTGACACTATCACACTACTGTGTAAAACACGTTTGTATTTCAAGAATCTCGTGCCACCCGTTAATTACGGTATCTGAAGCAAGCCCTTATACACCATTTAGTTACAGACAACGGTAAATATTGTGCCAATTTTCAGTGCCCTGGGGGTTACGTATCTCAAATAACATTAAGGTTTCTTTAGCCCCCCCTTCTCACTCCGGCAGAACCAAAGAAATAAAACTCGCAAACATACGAAAATACATCATGAAATTCAGTACGGGTTTTCATTACTTTCTTTCGGAAAGGAGAGTTTTAACAAATACAAAGAATTCCACATAAAAAAGTAAGGAAATCACTGCCCCTCCCCCTGCTGATGCTAACCGTCAATCCTACTTAAACATGGACCGCATCGACCATACAGTTTGTAACGTGACGTATCACCTACAAGGCGTCTCTAGGTGCTTATCGTACGGGCATCTACTTCGATGCGGGTGTGTATTGTACTGTACCACAGTACCACACCAGCTACAATGGCGGACCACAAAGAAGACGAGAGCTTTTACCAAGTTGGTAAAAATGAGCAAGATCAAGCTCGGAGCTTGCTACATGAAAGGCATTCAAACCCTTCTTTACGAAAACACGGGGGGTTGTGTTGGAGTGGGGCTTAGGGTAGCCTTCGTCTCATGCTTATCTATCCACTCTGATTTTTCTATTGTTCGAACGTTAAGACACATCAATAGGTCTCCAGGAACTGTAAACATGCTGTCCTGGTATGCAGTTGTCGCAAACGGTCATCTGCTGTGAATATCAACAGTATCTACGATGCTGGAGTACACATATGGTCTGGAAAAATCCACGAGGTAGCTGCTACTTGAGAAGTTGATACTGTTAAAACTGGCATCTTTTTCTTGAAGTACTAACAGAAAGATTGTTCTACTTGCAGAGTTCATGACTCGACAACCCAATTGACGCTTAATAAATCATCTGTTCTATACATGATTACTCATACTTCAGGGAAGGGGGTGTTAAATTTCTTTTGTTTGGGGGAGGCTTCAGTTGCAACTGAACGCTTAAAAGAACCAGGCAATCTGAGGCATTGTCAATTACATTGCATTACTGAACAAATATTTAATCCCTCTATTTTTCAAATAAACTTCAACTTTTCTGACACTGTTTAATTACGATCCCAGTATTCTCTTACAAAATTAAATACATGAATGATTGTGGTCTCCACTGACTAGCACTCAAGTACTCATTCCTGCCACTCCTTGTTTCTTTTGTAAAAGATTGCTTAAGCTGTTGTTAAGAAGTCCTTGTAAACTATTTGCAAACATGTTCACATAAATTATAGAAATAAGCTTTCATCAGTTATCCTACATTTTTTGTATTTAAAGTCAAGTTGCTATGCTAACCTAATACATGCCTAACTATCTCTCACTCATCTTCGATAAACAATTTTGTAATACCTCGCCTTTGTTGGTATTAAAACATTGCAAATACATTTCTACTGTGTTCTCTGGCATGGTACATGGGACAGCATGATAACGTTCACTGGAGTTACTTTAAAGAATGATAAACCCAATAAAAAACACCACCACCAACAAAAATCGATAAAAAAAATAAGACAAGGAAAAAAAATAACAAAATTACACAAGCCAAACAAATGACCAACAGCAACGAAAAAAAGAAAGAACGAAGGTAAAACGCCGAAAAAATCAACAAAATATCAAACTGCTACATGTACACTAACAGCTTCGGGTAGGTCAAGATTTTGTTCCCCCCCCCCCCCCATTATAGTTGTAGTAGGATCCTCTTATTTCGACCTCCGAACATTTTAACATCATTTTGCATCAAGTTTTTCACCGAGTGTAAAAGAACATTGGCATCCTTGGTGATAATTCGAAAGTCGAAATGTTTGTGATCATTTGAAACTGTTGCGTCAGTAAGATCTTTCTGAAAAAATTCTTTCGTACCACCTATAGCTAACTAAATTTGTCTCAAAATCCAACATCGTTTTTGAACTTCGAATATTCGACCCTCTTTTCAATCTATACCATCTATTAATCTTTTTAGAGGAACAATGGGCTAGATGACATAATATACGCTAACATATATAAGGAAAAAATTTCCATGCATGAAGCCCTGAGCTGGGAAAATCACTATTTACTTTTACATATAATAAAATAAGTAGCTCTGCTTATGCAAGACATGTTTAATCGCTAAAGTACTAAGTCTTAAGAGGCTGAAAACCGAAGACTGCATAATGAGGATTGCAGGCTACGCAGCCAACAAATCACTGACGAAATTGAGGCACGCTGAAAAAAACCCCAGCACTGGAAATCCTTGTAGGTTTGAGACTGCTCAACATCTAAAGAGAGGAGGCTTTGCGGTTTAGAGTCTGCTGAACGTACGAAGAAGGCTTTGCCGTTTTAGGACTGCTGTACATCAGAAAAGAGAGGACTCTGCAGTTTTAAGACTGTTCAACGCGCAAAGAGAGAAGGCTGTGCAGTTTCAAGACTGCTCTACGTTAAAAGAGGGACAGCTTACAGTTTTGAGACTGCTCTACGAGAGCATTCTTGCGGCTGCTATGGATGAGGAAGGAAGCCCAGTTATGGGAAGGTGGGCTAGAGGGTAAAGTTAAGTATCCATAATCATTTTCTGACAAAAAATATCAGTAGAGATTCCCGTGAAACGCCAGATACTTCTACTAGTCTTTATTAATATCAGTGAAGATAATAATGATGATTCTTTAAAACTTTAATGCCTTCTACACTTTCCATTCTATCGTTTACCTTCTCACTGTTATCGCCCTGTATGTTCATTGGGAAAAGCGAGATTGCTAAGTGGATGGATTAAAATTAATATAAAAGTAGTCCAAGATCTCTTCCTCAGTTCAAATTCCTATTTCTTCTACAAAACACACAACATGAAAAGCATCAAGCTACCTCTCCAAGTCCAGATTTGTAAACTTCAATATATTTATTCTTTGTCTGCCATGAAAATGCCAGTACACACTTGCAAACAAGGAATACAGGAATGGATATGGTATTTGTCTCCTATCAAGTCAAGAGATCAGGTTCGGGCCATTTCTTATTTCTCTTACAAAAAATAAAGTAGGCAGTTCTAATTGTAACCAGCAAAACCTTTCTCAAAAGATAGCCCTTGTTGGATATCTTTAGGTTATATATATATTCAGGTCAGATATCTTCAGGTCACTTAACATAGATATGAAAGACCGACTTTCAGTAGTCATCTCGCCTATTGCACTTAAACTTAAATCAATAAAAGTACAATCGTATTAGCATCACAATAATAGAAAAAAAACGGTGTAACACCTACTGGCTTGATGCAAAACGTTAGCTGCAACTAAGTATCTTCTGAGACATGATAATGCACAAAAAATAGTGGCGATAGAACGGGAAAAAAAGAAGGGGTTGACTGGTGAAAATGTCGTTGGTACAAAGAGAGATGGGAGAACGGGAAAATAATTGAAAAGAATGGACAAAAATACTGTGACATTGGCAACATCGGATAAGAACAGATTGTACAACGAGGAGAGTAGATTCAAGGTTAGTAAACTAAGAAAAGAAAGACATTTCCATTGTTTATATGGCCTGTCCAGGAGAAGAGAAAAAATCGATTAAAGAATGGAAAAGATCAAAAAGTATCAACAGCTCTGCTTTGCTTTATGTAAACATCAGCAAGACTATAGAATACAGGTCGTACCTGCAGTGATTGGTTGCAGTAGAGGTGGAATAGGACAATTGAAAACTGATCTAAGAAAATTGTTTGAAGGAACAATTGTAAATAGGATTGCAAACGAAATGCAAACGAAATGCAAAAGACAATTATATGGGAAAGTAATAGTGTTAAGAAAAAGTTTTGCCTTGACTTGCTCAAAACTGAATGTCATCAATAGGTGATACACTGTAAACTAACTATCAAAAAATTACTAGCGTGTACCTTAGCGAAAAGAGGGGGCTCATGGCCGTGTATTCTCGTTTTGTGAAATAGGACGATGTTTTATCAATAGCTAGATAAATGAATGATAACAAAACCCACTGCATGGGTTGCATCCTGAAAGAATTAAGCAGACAGATGTTAAAGAAGAAAAGGATGGTTGAGATGCTTAAGTTTGAAAGCAGAAACAGATAGCTTTATCATTGCAACACCAGAGCAGCAACCAATCCAATCGTATTAGAAGCACGTGGTCTTGTGCGAAGAGGAAAGCAATATCATATGAAAGACTTAGATCTAAAGACATTTTTATCTAAACATTAAAGAAAGTGGTACATTTGTCCCTTTAAGAAGCCATAGGATCAGGGTCTGATCCAAGCCAATATCGTTTTAACTATACTTTGTACTTAAGAAGATAAACAATAAAAATTGCCATATGATTAAAAAGGCTGTAGAATGAGATAAAGACGAACCAAGGACCAACTTTTAATGGATAGAATGGTGTTAAGGAATTGTAAAAAAAGGCAGAAGTCTTTAGCAAATAGGATGGACTGGTTATAGGAATCATGCTACAAATAATGAGAGGACTGGACAATCAATAGCGCTTCCTTCTTCTCTTGCAGCCGAATAAGCGTTCGCTTTTTAAAAATTTTTCTTGGTGATTTTATTTCGAACATGTAAACTCTGCATATATGTCCTGAACAAAGTTGCCCGGCACCACTTACGATATAAGCCTCAGCAATTCTTAGACCCCGGCTACGTGAGACTACGAGCCCATTTCCTGGGCGTCTTGACGAGACCCGATCCACTCGGATCCACAATTCTGCATGTAAGTTTGAATAAGCCAAATAAACGGTAATTTCTACTGCACTTCGAGCTGTACTGAAATGGAACGCTGAATATAAACAATAGGCGTCAATGACTTAAGTGTCAACATTGGTACTCTCAGGTTCCGAATAAAAGGGGGGCTTGAATAATAGAGAGAGGGTGGGAATTTATACTCAACTCTTCCGCGCGCTGGACATTAACGTAAGCATTCTGCTTACGGTATTTCGTCTATATTCAGTCAAGATGGGGTCTCTTAGATAACGCAAGATATGCGAGGTTCGTTTGACGTATACATGAAACTTTTTATCCTACAACTAAGTGTTAAAATGCACAACCATTTATGAAAAGTAGTCGAAAATTTCCCCAAAATCAATCAAAGTAAAATATCTTCGCTGGAAAAGTTTCAAGCGATGATCATTTGGATCTCGAGAGCATAAATTAAAACATGAATGGAGATGACGTCAAGTTCACCTCGTAGTGGCAGAATTTTTTTCGCTTCATCTTCGATCCGTTCCAGTTCTGGAAAGTAGCCAAGTGTTTACACGATACCTGATGCAAACTGGTCCACTTTCAAGAGTGGTCCCCAACAAGTACGGACAGTAGAATCAATGGAGTACGGATAGACGGAACGCCCATCCCTACCAGTTCTTGTACCGTACCCGTGTAAACAGTGTCCTAATCCGGATCTAGCCGTAATCTCTTCCTCCTCGTATCAATGACTTGCATAACTCCAGCAAATACAAAATCTGTGATGCAGTGTTTGAAGGCGTTTCTTCTTATTGCATGACAGTATACGACGGGGGGAGGTCCTTCCATCGGAATCAACATGAATGTAATATGACATTGAGCCTCTAAAAGATGCATTACCACATTTGATACACCATTTGCTGCTTTATGGTGATTGAATAGCTTCCCCGATATTTCATTCTCCGTTAGTTAATACCAGGGATAAAGATATCCCAAATCATCATAAGCCTCTTCACCTTCTGTCTTATCTACCTGATCGTATTTGTACTAAGATAAGAATTGCTATTCCAAAAGTCATTTTCCTTCATTAATCATCATAAGACGCTGAAATAGATACATCTTAAGCAAGCTTCTGCATTCTTGACGAGGCTTAGTTCTCCAGAATACTGTGTTCCTTCGTAAGATTAAGAATAAGACGTTCTCAGCCTTTTAGTGATGACTCAGTTGTTGAGAGCCTATTGCAAGGGCACATGTTGTTCAAGGTTTGGAATACTATCTAGAGTAAAAGACTCTGGACGTAAAACCAACTACTACCAAGTACATCCATATGTAGACAAGATAGGTTAGCTTGACGGAGGTCTACATATGTTTGTATTACCAGACAAAATTCAAAGTGGCCTTAGTTTACATGCCTTAGATACTGACTAGCACATTCTTACTTCCGACACATGAAGCAGGAGAAACAGAAGACTGGTAAGGTACAATAAATTTTGTGTGTTGTTAGAAAAAGCTCAGATCAGACGGGGTGAAGTAAAATTCAGGGGTTATCCGTTTGAAGCAAATGTAAGGGACATACCTTTACAAAACACACAATGATTTACAGCTTGTGACACAAGATGAATCTTTTCCAATTGGCGAAACGTCGAACTATAAAAGAGTGCAGGTATGATTGCAAACATATCGCTTAATCAAACTTTTCAACATCGTGCAAAATCCTCTCCTAACTTACCCTTGATTCACTTTCGATTTTCGTGCCCGACAAGGTGAGGAGAACTCAATTACAAACGTAAGGTTGTCTGCATCTTATGAAGCGTCCAATTACAATCTTTTCCGTGCCCTTCAAATTCTTCATTATCGAACGCTGAACACACTTTCCATCGGTACGTTGGGAAATCAGAGGAATTGGTGCCAGGCGTGCAAGCAAGAAAGGTTGCGGAAACATCGCAGAAGATTTAAAGGGCTCAAACATCATGCTTGGCCATCTTATAGATTAAAAGTGATCACTTTGTCAAGAAGCATTCAAAGAGGAAACCCTAAAGTTCTGGCTTACATTTGACAAGCTGAAAATGGGCAAGAGTGAAGGCATTGGGTGGGGGTGTTTTGTATGGAGAGGACTGGAAAAACTCGTGGTCTTTCCTAGCAGTGCCAACAACCAATCAAGGTAGAGTTTTCTCCACAAATTGAGAATATCGCTTTGTGACTTAGGCATGATTACGAAAGAACCAATGTACTTTTTGAACCAATGTACCGTGTATAAATCTTGGTCATAGTATCACCAACTTGTGGGGAAAACGTCGAGAAAATACGCTTGATATTGTCTGAAGTCAGCAAACAGGCTTACTGACAAATGGGTAGTTGGAGCACACAAAGAACGCCGTTAACTTTAAACTGATCAGAAGTCTTCATGCTTTTGAGCAAGGTCCACTATCCAGTAGGACCGCTTCCTTTATCCTGGTAGGCACATTATAAAACGTATACTACACCCGACCATAACAAATATCCGCTAACCGTAATACCGCTCAACTGATTAGGAATCTTCAAATTTCTAAATATAAAGTTGTTTATCGCACAGGGCAAGAAACGGCAAAGTTTAAATCACGGAAGGTAGTGAAAGAAAATACTGCACGAAACAAACGGAATATATATATATGTGTACTAATAGCATGTTGTTCTACCCTCAACTGGTTACGACAGCAACCTTACAATATCCTAAATGCTGTTTTATTACCTAAGCAAATATATTAGGGGAGGCCGCCCCCTCGCCCCACATGTTTCTGCCACTGTTAATTAGGACTGAAAGATATTATCACAAATATACCAAAATTGAATATCAGGGGATTTGCCCCTGGTCTAACAAGGTTTTATCTGATCCATACGCTTTGATATCATGGCAAGAGAGGTTCCAATTCCATGCTTTACGAGCTAAACAATGCAACTGTTTTTATAATCTTGAGTGGCTTCAAGGGACTGTGGTTACCTAAGACGCTTGTGTATTACATGTAGTGTCCAGACAGGAATTCGTGTCACTAAAATGAACACGCTGCGGTGAAAGGTCATTCTCTACTTTCAACAGGTTACTGACAGCCAGTAAAGTACCTATGATGATCTCTTGGACAAAGACACTTCTCAATCTGCGTATACTTCTTGTATTTGATCAGGAAAATTTTAATGGTGAATATTTTGGCAAACCCCCCCCCCCCCCCCCCCCCCTGCGGGGAAGAAATAAGGACTTTTTTTAAAAACGGGTAAGAAACAAGCCTTCGATGGAAAAAATAATAGCCCTTTTTTACAGCCTCGTATTTCTTCCCTGCTGTTTCCGTATTTCTTCCCCCTTCTTACATTAGAAAACAGTTATTTCAGAGTCCTAAAGTGATTTTTTCTGGATCTCCCAGTTTTCTAATCTGACCCTATTAGCCTTCTTCTGCAAATTAGTCGCAAACTTTTCCCTACCTATTGCTTTGCATCTTTAGTAGAGAAAGCAACGTGCAGTCTTTGCCATTGCAGCAAATATAGGTCACCATGGCAAGTGCGCGACAAAAATGTGTTATTTACAGCTCAGGAAGGATGTCAAGACAAATAGGTTAGTGTTATAGCATATGTAATACATATGCGGTTTTTCTTCGAACGGGAGGTTATTTATTGATTCAGTCTCCTTTTCAAGAATACCTGAAAGTTTGGGGAGAAATGAGGAAAATAAAGAGGAGGTTGTCATATAATGGAAGGAAACAGGTCTGATGATCCAAGCATCAAACATAGCATTTAAGCTACGGGGGTTACGCGGTGGTAACTACTCAATCAACCCCCCCCCCCATATTAACATATCCCCGCAAGGCAAAACAGGGAAGAAATAAGAGTTGCCTGGAGAGGAGGGGGGTGGGGGAATGACTTTAATCCAGCATATTCACCATTCGAACACGTACATTTTGGGTTTTAGTAGTTAAGGGATACTCAGCGTTGCGTTAATATTGAGCACAAAAGAAGAGCGATGAATGATGCTGCACGATGATCTCCTGGAACAAGATAGGCCGATTTAATCATTCCATTCTTGCAAGTTTCGAAATGCCGCCGGTTGTGTAAAGAATATGAGAAAAGCTTCCTCAGGATGCAAATAAAGCAACATTTACCTTCCATGAATTCCGACCGCAGCACTACTAATCATATGTTTTATTTGTGTAGTTGTAAACTGAAACACATCTCGCGAACAAAATAAGATATCAGTATGTATTCAAAAGGTCCCTCCCATCATTTCCCCGCCATTTACACAGTGAATCCATCGTTGAACTTTATGGTATACCATAGTTGAACAGCAAAATACTACTCGCATCCCTTAAAATGTTAGGAAAGGCCACCCCGCCATACCGCTTCCCCCAGACAAAAGGTTATAGACGAATCTACTCATTGCAACAGCTGCTTACAATTCCCGAAAGCTCACATTCTGCGCCGATAGTAAATTTCATAGTAGCCTTCAGTGTAGATAGTAACTTAAACTTTCATCCTGGATGACTCTAAATTTATCTTTTCATACGATGCATGTCACATACAACTGAAGCACTATATAAACTCCAATCTGGCCATCTTCTGTTGCATACCAGTATCTTCCATCCTAAGTCAAGCGTGTTGATCAACTTAGCCTGCGATAATAGCGCTGCTAACGGATAATCATCGACCATCGCACCTGCGCGAGTCTACCCAATCCTATGGATACGTACAGCACAGCACTACAAATCCCTGTTGGAACCGATCAGCCCAAAGCCCTGTTGATAGCTTTGGTCAAATTTTAATATAGAGAGTTGAGTGAATTAAAAACTGATGATGATGTGACTTAAATGCACAGGATATTGAGGGCAATTAAAGCACCTCATTCACATCAAGTTGCGCGAATTAATTCACAAATCCTCTTAAAGAGCAACAAACTTTAGACTAGATATCAATTTCATAGTGTATAAAATTGTCTATATGTGAAGGAACGGCTTGATACAGAATGTAGTACTAGAATAGGAAGAAAATTAAACGATCTCCTGTACTGGATAGCATGCTGCGAAGTAGAGTCGAACTCTTAGAATAGTAGGTCATAACACTTGCAACTTTTCTTGTAGAAGAATCACACATGAAATCAACTTTTATCGAAGACTTCTCTTACTACCAAGAAAATAATAAGAATATTTTTTAGTACGCAAAATTCTTCACGGGTTAACCAAGTGCAAGTACGCGATCTTTCCTAATTTCCCTGGAATATAAAAATTGCTTACACCAAGTGTAACGTCATGGAGTCATTTATCAAATATAAAATCAGTTCGTTTGCTAAGACCACAGGAGACTGTTGTAGAGCTCAAACCGAAAATAACCAGATGTAAACAAATGACGGCCTAAGAGGTTTCAGACGACCACAGGTCTGAATGACAGGCAGATTTCAATAAGCTGCAGCCCAAATTAATACTAAAACTAAACGAAGAAGCAAAATTTTCCCTATCCTTCGATAAGCGACCTCAACTGATGGCATAAGTACCATTACGTCTCCGCGTGTCCTTCTGCAGGCTCCAGTACCTTGTCTTATGAAGGTCAATTGTTCGTGAGAAAGGGAAGACATCTAATTTTTTCTACAACTTACCGACTAGCAAGGACTATGCGCAACACAGCTATGAAACATTTGATTAAATGAATGAAAACCGATACAAACGCTGTTAACACTACACCGTTAACTTCCGTAGATTCTCATCATTTTGTAGCTTGCAGCTTCACTTTGCTGTACAGTCAATGTAAAGAATGCCCTTCTATGGACGTATAGCAAAGACATTGAGCAGTTTACAAAGAGTATCTGGGAAACTCACGTTGATGATGTCCATTCTCCCAGCACATCTGGAGGTAGCTGAGACCTCCCTTGGGAATATGTTGCGATATGCCTAGCGTAGTTCCTGCATTTCTCAATCTGTATATCTGATTGTCTACAATTCACATCTAGAAAGGATAAAAAACAATAATATAGTACAGGGGAAGCAAAACACTGATAACACAGCACTGACCAATGGATTGTTTTCCATGTTGTATGGATGTCAGCTTATTTAAGTTTCTCCGCTAATTTAACGTTTCTAACTGGTTTGTTTAATAGTAAGTGCCTATCATAAAAAGGGTTGTATGATAGGCATGGCAAGTTCCAACTTCAAATACAACGTTTCCGATATCTTTTCATAAGTTTTGAAACATACTAAAGCTAGAAAACATGTCTAGTAGACATTGAATCCATGCATTTACGCCCTTTGTTTCACCTATTAACACTCCGATAATAACATACTCTTCTTCTCCACTCGCTTTATTTGCTCCAAAACCACTCACTCTTTTTGCTCCCAAACCAATCGTGCACTAGCTCTATTTGCTTCCAAACCACTCGTGCACTCGCTCTATTTGATCCCAACCCACTCGTGCACTAGCTCTACTTGCTCCCAAACTACTCGTGCACTCGCTCTACTTGCTCCCAAACTACTCGTGCACTCGCTCTATTTGCTCCCAAACTACTCGTGCACTCGCTCTATTTGCTCCTAAACTACTCGTGCACTCGCTCTATTTGCTCCTAAACCACTCGTGCACTCGCTCTATTTGCTCCTAAACCACTCGTGCACTCGCTCTATTTGCTCCCAAACCTTTATCGGTGGCCCCTGTTATCAGCACTAGTACGCAATTTTGAAGACGATCCCTTCTTCGCCATGCGACACTACCGATTTCCCCTTTTCTCAAAAGCTTTTCAGTAACTTGAGAAAGGATGAGGAATCACAACTAACCACACAAATAAAACCAGATCTCGACAATAATACTTCTCTGTAATAGGGACGCGAGTCGGAGAAGTACCCAGGGCCCCACATGTCAGAAAACCGCCCCTGTGCATGATATTCACCTAATATCTTACCACTGAAATAAATATGTTACAGTAGCTTTTTTGCGTCGATTATTTTAGAAGTATTTGCTCCTATGCAAAACAATGTGGACACATTACTGATTTGGTGAAATCGGAGGACTGTTAGTACGAGAAGATCGTACCAAATGACCAGAAAAACGTGTAGGAATCGTGGATAGTCACTATGAGAACACATCATCGTCACCAGTAAGTGTTTCTGCGCAGTGAAAAGCGGGAGATATCCGAGAAACCTGTCCAATTTGATTACTGCGACATTAACTTTGTCCAACAAGACTTTGTCCTTAATGTGCTATTGTTTTGTCGTTCAGTTACCATTCAATTCTGGAAATAGAAAGTAGGTCGGTCGGGGAACGCCTCTCGAGTCAGAAGTTATCGTGGGCCAACATCTGGAGGCGAACACGCTTTGAAACGTAGTGGTATTGCTTGGCCCCACACGCTCCCCTAATTTACTTCTAGGAGTACATTGGCACTAGAGTTTCTGGCTTTATATTGCCTTCACACGTTATGGATATTGGCCATATTTACTGCTATCACATACATACTATCACTGCTATCGATAATTGTTAATTTTTCAGAGAGTTCAATCGACAAAAAATTAAGCATTCCACTTGGCATCACAAGGTAAAGCCATACCGATACACCAAATACACAATACGAATATCTAGGCCGAGGCTGTTAAAATCAAACCGAGACTCGCAGTGTCCTTCCCATACAATAACAAAAATGGGAATTGGCACTGCACGTTTGAAAGTTGCATTTTTGCTACAATTAAATACTACCCTACAGTAAAAAGATCTTAAGCAACCGATGTTTGAGCAAAAAGATCTGAAGCAACTCAAATCGTATAGGAGATAAGATTCTGACAAGGGTGTTGAAAAACGTCTGCCCTTGATAAAGGGGGAGATCATTTAACTAATATGTAATTAACTAAGTTTTTTGTCACATGACGTCTGGAAACGGAAGCATTTCATCCCGGATTCCATAAGAGCCAACAAAAAGGATAATTGTGCCTTTGAATTATTCTGGCGCCTTTCTCCCAACCCTTACTTACTGATGTTGAAATTGTCTCGTTTGGGTGATTAGTTGGCCTCTTATGGAATCCGGCATGAAACGCTTCCGTTTTCAGGTGTTTACATTGAAACGACCGATACCGTTTTCAAATGATTCCACTTCCGTGTTCATTCGATGCCGGTTAGGAAAATGTTTCAATGTAGACGCAAGCCCAATCCAACATCATTTTGTTCCGTTTTCAAATGAAAACGGCATAATGTAAACGGGCTCTAAAATTCTGCGTATTTGGCAAACCAGATCCTGGTATTAAGTGAGTGACGCAAAAATGTACGACGTGAAGAAACTAATCTGGAAGTCTAATTTCCGGTCATGTATCCCACTCTTAAAAATAAACAAACAACATCATACCGATCAAAGATCAATTATATGGGGCCTCCTGACCCCTCGAGAATCGCCCTGTTGTCAAATGAATACAGCTCTGAACATTTCTGTCAGGAAATCGGGGTAAAATATCATCAAGTTTCGCAAATTGAATCTTATCCCGTAAGAAAGTCAAGATCCTGTGGTTTAATTCCATAAAGAGTATAGGCCTTATCTTGAGTTTTCTGGTTGCGACACAAAGTCCAAACTTAGCAACTGAATCACGTCGGCAGATGAGATATTGTTTTTTAGACAAACTGACCAAGCGTTGCCAGATTCAGCGACGGAGGTGCCGATGGAGCGATTTTGCGATAGAAGCGATAACCAAAACCCAGTCAATTTCGTCGCTGGATCCTATGTTTGGGAGGTAATTAGAAACACGTAGTCTTAAAGTTGACCCAAAATGTGCAGCATTTTGCAACTCATGTGCACAACTTGTGACAGCACGTGACAGCACATGACCAATAGGGCAGGACTAGACAGACATACTCTTGCGGTTTTAGAGGGCACCTGCATTCCCAATGCATGCCAGGATGCCTACTGTCTGTTTCACAATACCCAAATACATTGAGAATCTTTTTACCTCTCATTTTCGATGTCAGAGTGGCGGGATATCTTAAGTTCAATGACCAATACGTAAATCCTGGTATGCGCCATGCAACGTTTTATCACAAATTTCGCCATAGTCTGAACAAGATGGGGAAACGTTACACGACCATATTCTTTCAAAATTCACTTCCTCTCAATTTTTATTTCCAACTTTTTACCAATTGTTTACAGTTCGCCAGGCCCTCACCAGCCACCACACCGTCTATTTCTATACAATATGTGTTTCAATTTTGGAGCAATTGCGGGTTTATGGCTCGTAGCTCCACTTTTAAAAAGATGACATACACGCATAAAAAATGGAAAATAATGTCTTACAAAATACAAAGCACACTAAGTCTGGGCGAACCTCTCTACTTTTCGAAATAATTTATAAAATAAATAGTCATTAATTATCTTCTTTATAAATTGTCCTACTTATAATAAACTAAATACCAAAATAAGTAACATTCTTATCTTGCGTAAATTATATGGATGCAGGTATCAACAGTCAACTAATACGTTCAAACCTGATGGGGTATCTATATATTGAGGTATAAGCCAATCTTTAGTGGCTGCCCTGGCGAAGGGAGGGGCTTATCGACATACCTAAAGCCCAACCTAAACCACGTCAAATCATTTTATATCATTACTAGTGTTTTGCGCGAGCTCGTGTAAATAAATCGAATTATACCATCACATGCGAGTCATTTCGCACTAGTCAAATGGTCTAATGACAAATATGTGTCAGTAGCTGGCCGTAAGCTCACTGAACTGAGAATCCAAGGTTCTATGTATCAGTCAAATCCGTTAAATCATATTAGCTATGCATTACACGGCACCACCAGTTTTTAACTGACATAATCATGATAGGGTAAGTACTTGAAAACCGTTGTTCATATCTTTTAACATTCAGCTTGTAATAGCACATCATATCACTCCATTCAATAAATTGGAGGGGAGAATGTAACCCTCTCAATATACTTCCAACCCCTGGTTCTGTGAAACCGACAATAACCCGACGTATTGGTGTTCAAAGCGCTTAATGGAACATAATCAAAATCAAAATGAAAACTAACCTCCACCTCCTATGTAGAAACATAAAAAGTATGTCATGACGTCATCTGTACAACTGTCAACAATGCATTTCGTTATCAACAGTGCAAATGAGCGGCTGTACAACACTATCAAGTACTTCATTACAGTATAAGATGTAATAATGATCCTTCTTTTACTGGCCTGAAAGTTCTTTATTATTAGATTTCGCAATAACTGACAAGATTACATATCTCCCTACCAAAATTGTTAGCCTTCCCTTTTACGTACCTTTGAAAAATTTATCATCCCTCAAAATAAGCGCAAAAGGGTACTAAGACAATGTTCTGTGTTGCTTAAAATCATGTATGATAGCAATCACAGCTCCTTTAAACGTTGTTGTTGTTACATGCCAGACATCAGCGATCATCTTCCAAACCTTCTGTCGTCACACTAAAGAATGATGGATGCAATGTAATCATCCCTTTGTTAGTCGTCCAGATATTCAGGCTTTCAAGAAATGTGTTTATCGCTCTTTCTCATGGTCTCGTTCCTTCGATGTTGCCAAGAACAGCAAGAGCCAAAAAATTGCAGTTGCCTTTTTCTCATCGATTTGAGATATTCTCTAGTGTTGGCTCATTCTAAAACTTCATCGTTTGTTACTTTCTCTGTCCAGGATATTCCTTAAACATTACTTGTATGTATATGCACTATCTTTAAAGTCATTCTTGATCAAACTTCATTACTTGATTGAAACTTTGTGTCACCACTGAGACACCAATTACTATCATCGTATCCCCACCGTACCCATCGCAGTCGTTTCTAGCTACAGTATTTACCCCTTCCTCCTTTGAGACTACAAGATGGCCACAGAATTCTGACCTCAACATTCCAAGAGTTTCTTAGGCTTTCCTTAAATACCGGCAAAATTTTCCCTGACATTTCCGGACACACCGACAGGCATTTATATCCTTATCTGTAAACTTAAACCAGAATAATTGTCACTATACTTCAATTTCCCCCAACGTTCGCAAATAATCTGACCTTTCCGTGAGTTTTTCAAGAATTCCCAGGGTTTTCCATGACTTCCCTTCCAAGATCTCAATTCCCCATATATACCAGAATTCCCAAATGGTTAGACCTTGGACCATTCACTTGTCCACTGGCCATTATTAGCTGGGATAAAAACATACAAATTGGGATGTTGTATCTCAAAACTTGAACCAGAATTATTGTTACCATACTTCAACTTTCGCCAAGCTTTGTAAATGATCTGACTATTCCGTGAGGTTTTCGAGAATACCCAGGTTTTTCCAGCTGATAAACCTTGGACCATTCAATCATCCTCTGCCCATCATTGGCTGGGGTAGAAACATACAAAGTGGGATTTAAAATACCCCCCAACTTTATCCTTGAGGATTAAAGGGACGCTCTACAAAAGGAACTGGGAACTAAGTTCTGCATGTATATGCGTAACAGCTATTACCAAGCGGCACAACAGTTCCCAGTAAGGACATTAGGTTGTCCTCTAAGATCCATACATGCAGAATTTGTAGTCATTAATGTCGCCAACAATTGAGGCTAAGCTTCAAGTTGTCAAAAAATTGCGGCTATCTCCCCCTGAAAAACCGTTCAGTTTATGGAATATCTTTATGATCCTGGTTCAGAATAGGGCGATAAAGTTAAAAAGACAAGAATAAGCGAAATCCTATTACTCATTTATTATGCAAGGTTGTATCTGACGATTTTATTCTAGAGAAAAAACCTAGCCTACAGCATTTCCCTTTCACCCCCAGATCTACATATATCTTAACAATGATCGTTTTACTTCTTATCGGGTTCTGAACAAGCGATTTCGGCGTTTTTAGCTGAGCATAAAGATTATCAAATCTAAATACCTGATGCTTGGTTTATAAGACAACGAGTTAATGTAAATACATTTTTTAAGTGTCGCATTGTTTATCTAAAATTCGACGGCCAAATAACCTTTGGTCTTCTAACAAGTTCATAAGGGAAACACTGCACTGCTCTCTTACGATGCGCATTAACGTCTAAACTGAGTTGAAAGGAATATGTTTCCGCTTGTTTGAGCTCAGCGTATGCTTATGATAGACCATAAAAACCCATACTTCTGTCACTTTTCGTGACTTAAAGATAGATGCACTAAAGATAGATACACTGAGGAGGAGAAGGAGGAGGAGGAGGAGAAGGAGGAGGAGGAGGAGGAAAAAGAGGAGGAGGTGAAGGAGGAGAAGGTGGAGGAGAACGAGGAGGAGAAGGTGGAGGAGAACGAGGAGGAGAAGGTGGAGGAGAACGAGGAG
>JAAAKL020001696.1:0-29490 GCA_010016065.2 Carybdea cf. marsupialis auct. non (Linnaeus, 1758) | reverse complement strand
TTTCACGTCCCACGACGATTCTCAAACTGGTGATAAACTAGGAGAAATCTACGAAATTTATACCATTTCTACTTCTATGTTTACTTGTTTACGTATTTATCGGTGACAAAAGAATTCCCATGTCGGCATTTGGAGACAAGCTCCGAACGCCTATTCAAGATGTTGCTTTTGTCTGCCCTAGATACACATGTTTACAGAATTTATCCTACCTTAGTATTTAAAAAGGAATTATTATTTTCCTCAGTCGCTTTGCCGTATTGTTAGCAATTCCATCTTATTATACATGACAAATCTCCCCTCCAAAATTATCACCTATGTAAAATCTCGCATAGAAAAATGACGTAATTATATCTTATCTTAGTCACTTTTGTCATACTGATATCATCAAATAAGACACGTAGGAGTAAAGCGGCTTTGCTAAGTGCATAAGACGGCGACTGCTTTAAACGGAAACTAAGCTAAAATCTTCAAGGGGCTTGAATCCAATTTCCGGAACATAAGGCTGGAACCTAGATACCTACAAGAGGGCCCTTTCCCATAAAAACATACATAGGGACACTGATGTTATTTAGAGAGGTGGTAGTTGTCTCCACTTAAAAGGACTATTTCATTGTTTTATGTAGTATTAAAGTATTACCTTGGCCTGCAAACAACTTAGTAATATTGCCTAAAAGCTACTTTTATGATAAAATGACTACCAAAGCTGCTTGCATCGTCAATGATAGTTGGCCGATATACTTAAACGATTAAGTGTAATTCAGTTCCACCGTAAAAATACTAAGATGCAAGGGATGATCTAGCGTCTTAACGAATTTTCTCTTATGTTAAATTGCGGAACCAACCCCATCCCCCTGTAGAATGGTAGCGATATTCCGTCGCCGGCATTTATCAAGGATACTCTCTCCCACATGCCTCTTGCCTATTATTAGCGCTTCAGCGGAGTAATTTAGAGCCGAGTAACTTCAACACTATTTTACAAAACTGCAACGCAAGTAGTGGTGAAATTGGAAACATATCAAAGCAGATTGAGCGAGTTTTTTAGATTGTCTATTGAAAGGAAGAGCTGAATAAGCACCATAGAATTTGCAATTATATTTTTTAATTTCAAGCGTACCCTCTCCTGGCGTTAAAGTTAAGCACCCCGTAGTGTCCTCAGCCACTAGCAAAGGCACACAGGAACTTGTTCTCTTCGTTTGTTTAACCGCAGTATATTCAAGATAGCTTAACTACAACTAGTCTAGTAAAGTAGCATGGCGAGTATTCTTCTTCCTCTGCTTCTGTCCTCAAGCTGAGTTATATGTTTGTTTAGGTGTTCTATGATTGGCAAAGACAGACAATGTATTTTAAAAAGTTAAAATGTCCATCGGATAGAAATCTTTGGACATAACACTTCGCCAAAGAGAAATACAGTGCTTTCCTCGATTATCTGTCCTTGGTTAACTGTAAACTCAATTAACCAGTCGTCCCTATTGATGTAACTAAAAATTACTAGTTCGCAATTTTTATTCAATAAACCTGCCCATCTGACTTTATTTTATCGATCTCCCTCGCAATATTTCCTGTTGGACAGTTTGATGTATGCACTTCGAAATTTTCGTGACTGGTTTCGTGTGCGTGTTGAGGTTTCCAGGTTCAGTGAGCGACTAAATCATACAAAATCATTGAGCGTGATTCAGACGATTACGTTTTGAAGCGTTTGGTCCCATTAAAATTCAAAAGAAAAAAAATTAATATTTCACTTGTGCAAGTAACGCATTTTATAGAAACTTAAGACTAGGAATGGGTCAAATTTATTGTCTGAGCATTCTCGACTTTCCGACTGGATTTTCGAAATCTTGTGCCCTGCATGACCGGATAATCGAAGGAGCACTGTAACATCTTTGATTAAAATTTAATACTCACGACTTTACCTTCCCGTTTGTACAACCATGGGCTTGCATCTTGCTTTGCTTTTAAGACAATAATAGAGAGACAATGGTTTATGGCGGCCATCTTTTCTTTTGTTAAACTCTTCTTGTGATACCTTCACTTATATCCTTACGTTCCAATCTTGCGTTCAACAGCCTGAGAAACAGCCCCATTACTGAAAATCGGCGACAAATGATCTATCTATATCTGATTTTGTATATATCCAGTGGTTGCTTATTTTAACATCTACACGGAAAGTTTCTTATACGTTTGTCTGTCCATTGAGACACTGTGATAGAACATCAATTTCATTAACAGTAAAAATCCCCTAATTGCTGCTTTTCGAACTTTTCAATCATGTCTTAAGAAAGGCAAAACAATAAAGTGTGAGATTCTCTTGAAGACGTCGTTTCCGAGAATTCCACATCACTGCCGCCAGAAAATGTGCTGATCTTACCCAGACCTGGGGGAGGGGAGCTCAAAGCCCCTAAGGACTATGTCTTCGATGATATATCACGATTGAATGGTGAGATCTGTTTTATAAACTTCCAGAGTTCTCTTCAAATTTATTCAAATTTTCTTGGAAAAGAAAGGTTTCAAAATTCACCATGATGACGTCATGAACCGGCTGAGTTAAAAATCATCCATGAACAGTACAACATGAGTACAAACAAAAGCACATAAAAATATATCGTTCAAAGTTAAAAATTAATTTTTCATCAGGCATTGTACTGTACTGTATTAGCTATGAATTCCATTGCTAAGCGCTAAGGATCGCTTCGCAAAGGTTTCATTCAAATGTGCGCTTCTCAAGGCTTGTCATGTTACCCCTTGCCTTGAGGTTAGTCTTGTACAGTGACAGACCCTCATTCGACAAAATTTTCCCATCTATCCGATGCAGAACAAGTATGATATTTCACTCTGAAATGTTTTGGATAAAAACTTTTAAAAAGTCGACACTGATTGCATCTGCTATGTTTGTATTGTCAGTAAGTCAATTAATGAGTAACAATTGGGTAGAGGTTTCAGGAATGGTCATTTTACAAATTTGAAAGAACGTAGAAGTAGACAATTTTATTTATATGATAAAGGTGAGAGAGGGAAGTTCCTGGTGAATATTTTAGTTTCCAATAATGTTGCATTATTGTGTTACAAACTGGAAGAGCAAGTTGCTAAACACTTAGACTATGTTCAGGCAAAAAGGGCCAAAGATTTGTTTAAACCCTTTCTCGGATGCATTTCCTTTGCACTTTTGTACCTTTCTGTTCTGATTGATGATAAATACCTTTTTAAACGAATATCATTCTGTCTCTGGTAGAGCATCGGAATACGAATTGAGGTGGCCGTACTCCATACGTCTCGATATAGTGTCAGGGACGATGACTAACGCAGATCAAATGTCGGCAATTCTTCTATCCCATCACTATCCCGCCTCGTTCTGGATCTTGCTTGCCTAAAGTGCTTTCCGCTTTGCCTTAAACGATGGATTTCAAGACCTTCATGTACAGAATGGTTCTAGAATCACAAATCGGTTGCTGCAATTTGCTCTACGTTATCTCTATTGCAAATCATTATGATACATTCTACATGCTATTAACTCGTAAAGAAACTCGACGGCAGCCTTTTTTCCCATCTCTTAGTAATATTTTTTCATATATATATGTATAATATGTTTCCTGATGCCCATCACCATCTCCAGGGTGTTGATATGTTTAGTGCCTTACGGACGTTTTCTTTCAAGACTAAAATGACTAAAATTCCATCTGCATTTGTCGATGATCGTGTTCTTGGCCTCTTAGTAAGAATCCGTTATAAACAATTTGATCTTATGTTTTTGTTACTTGTGTGACATGGGCTCTTGTTAAATAGTGTTTTATAATCAAGATGCACAAGGTTACTAACCTATTATGTCAGACCTACATATAAATTGACTAATTTTTGGGTTGTTGGTGGTGGGGGGTGTCTTATTTAGGAAAATAAAATTTACCGTAGGGTGTTTGTTGATCCACCTCTAGTCAGAGAAGAACGAAAACTCGTCGCAAATTTAAGATTTTATCGGATTATTTCTTTACTATAAAACATTTGTAACCAAAGGAGTTGAATTTCTAACGTTTATAATTTGTGATTTGTGTTTCCCAAACTTTCGAGGGAGACTCCCCAGCTCGTATCTTTATGATAACTGATAGTCTGGTTGCCATTCATGCTTCTCTGATGATGTCTTATGTACAAAGGTAGTGGGACAGAAAGCAACCTCAACGTTTAGCGCGGAAAACAGTGTTACCAGGCTATATCACAAGATGTTTTACACATCAGCACAATTAACATAGCCTCATAGCATTATTTTACAGTCAGATGGTTAAATTATACGTCGTGTTTAGCATGTGATGTTCATTAAGTCTTGTATCGCATGTTTGGCGTTAGGACTACTGTCCCTTGTTTCTGCGGCATTCGGGAATCCTGATGTGTCCTTGCGTTCATCTTATGACTTCAAGGCAATTTCAGTTGCATATATTCTCGAGCGAACGCCATTCAAACTCTTTGTTACTTGTTTCTCTTTTTCTAAATACGAAATAATGCAAGACAAAACAACCTCATGCAGTCTTGGAGAGTTCTTCTTATTGAAATTTATGCCTGGTAACAGATGGCAAAGTTTTTTATCATCCAAATGTTGTTCTTACTTTAACCATAGCCAGTGGAGAATCTTTCCCACTAATATTTATTCACTCTCTTCTGTTTGGGAGCTGAAGGCAAAATTCTATTCCAGCGTGTCACCTTCTTTAATACCAGCTTCTCAAACCTGAAACGCGCTACCGTCCGTTCTCATGGGTAGAATTTGATTTTAAAAAAATGAAACTGAGGTCAAAGTTAGTTCTTATGGGAAGACTAAGTTGTCAGTAACTAGCTTTAAATGTCTTTGCATTTTAATGATAGAAAGAGAGCTGGGATAGGTCAAGGGCTTTGTAATTGCAGAGCACAATGTTAACGATCTATTCAACAGAAATGAGATGATGCTAGCAGTTGAACCTGAGGAAATTCATTGGACAAGACCATGGGGGAGACAATGCAGAAGGAATCATGGACAACCTGTAAAGAAATAGAATGTAACCGGTACATGAGATAGAAAAATCTATGTGTGAGTTGCTTGTTGCAAGATTTAGGCCCCGTTTATACGAGATCGGATCCATCTGGGAGGGGATGCCTTTGGATTCGTACTCGTTTTTGCAGGCGTTTACACGGGTACGGATCCAAAATTGACATGCGTTTAGACGAGATCGGATCCATTTGGTATACGAGCACGAATAGCAGATCCAAATGAGATCGGATCCACTAGCTCTCGTGTAAACGCAAGGCCGATCCGCATCAGTTTGGGTACGGATCCATTTGGACCCGCTCTCATGTAAACGTGGTCTTAGAGTCGAGTAAGTAGCACGGCATGAAAATTGAGGAAGTCTAAGTACATAGGCCTATATGTAAAATTGCAATGCCCATAGGTCGGAAAAGGTGCTGAAAGATTGTATATTGTCGACAGGTAAAAGAGAAAGGGTCATGAACTAATTTGTATGCTAAAACTCAACCGCAACATCGACTCTAAATGATGACCATCCTCAGTTTGAATCAATATACATAGCTTTGATGCTCCACATACTTGAGGTAAGTTTGGTAACAGAAGTCAAAGAACGGAAGTTGTTACAGAAAAAATACCGCGAGAAGCTCTCTCCCGTTGGTCTCACGCGGGCCTTAAAAAGCTCGGTCTGGTATTTATAGGTATCAAATACATTCGGCTAACAAGCAGAAACCCACTTTAGGGGTCTGCTTGTACAGGTACAAGGCTCTTTCGGGAATAGTTAGCAGGCCAGTTTCAAGTTAATTCTTCGCGTGCAAAATATATTGCTGCACTATCAAGGGATCGCACCTAAAGGAGACATCACCAGACCGTTTCACACACTTAATTTCATTAACAAAAGCTGACAAATTTTGAGGACTGGCATTTCTCCTTTCACAATGAATCTATTGTTGTACTTAAAACTTGCGTAAGAAAGGTACATTTTCAGACAAAATAGATATTTTAAGCAGTATTATGTTGTTTTCTGAGAGCATAAAAGGTCATATGGAAGATGTGAAAAGGTCAATTGGTATATTTTAGACGTACATGATAACATCTTCCATTTCTTTTTCCTCTTTATTCTACTTCTCCTTTTTGATATGATTTGTTCTCTCAAGACGCCGTCTCTCATGGACTTTTATCCTATTCAATTCTTGGCAGTTGATAAAATTTTAATCTCTTTTGGACTTTATTTCTCGCGAGATTCATTTCCTGATAGAATCCCTTCTTGTGAGAATTCTTTCTCGTGAGAATCCTTTCTCGTGACATTCATTTCTCGTGAGATTCGTTTCTTCACTTCTTCACAACCTATCCACCCCTTTTCTATTTGGCGAGTCTCTGTCTCGTCCCACTTCCCGTCAGCGTTATCCCCGCTAATTCTACCTTTCTTACTTACAGTTTAGTTACAATATTTGAATTGTTTCCGTGGTGTCCTCTTTCTTCTTTGCTTGTAACATATTCTGACAATTTTTTCATGTTATGAAAAGATAAAAAACTTCATTATTATCTAGTCGCCACATCAACTCCAGTACATCTACCGATGGACATCAACACCTAACTTTACAAAGTTTAAATGCAACTCTTTTTTGTGTCATGTGACCCAATCAATACTTTTTTATCAAATATCGAAGAATTAAAAGTTTCATCATAATATAAACTGAAAACGGGACGAGTCCCCTAGTTATTATTGTGGTGTCGTTATGAGTTGCCCTAGCGTTTTCATGACTCCAGTATTGGGCTGATGAAGTCTGGGAAAATGATGAAAACGTTGTGGTTGCCTTTTACTCACGAAATGTCACATTTGTATCCATCATTACGTTAACTAGGTCTCTCAGAGCACTGTTCTTCAACATCCTCTTTAGCTCACAAAGTCCTAGCCCACAATGGAGACATCTTCAGTAGTCCTTACAACTGTACCCACAGAATTACGTATATATGATCTTGATTGACAATGAAGTCCTGCTCTTTCATTTTCCTCTCATCAACAAAAGTAGTTATAATTGGGCTAGACTAAGGTATATTTAACCTCGTAAGTTATCATGATAGTCTTTGATTGATAATCAAAAACTGCGCTCCTCTCTCACTACGCGACATTCTTCATGTGTTCGTTATTAATCTAAGAAAGAATCACAAAACAATTTAAGAAAATGTCAAGTAAGAGAATTCACGAAGTGACACCACAAATTGGTGCTCTCTTAAAAGTAGATCCACAGAATAAACATTTCCACAAAATGCGACAGAAATTCTTTGGTTTGTTCTTGAATATCAACAACAAGAGTTAAAGTTGTTATTAAGACAACCGCACAATAAACAAATGTTAACAAATTAAATAATACTGTTTTTGTGGTTAGTTAAGAATGCCTTCTTACTGACAAAAACCACCTGTAGAAAAACAGAGCGTATACACTTTTCGATGGCATTTTTAATCTAATCCCCGGTAGTGATCATCGACATCCAGTTCAAGTCTTGGGGTGACATATTTCAGACTTTTCTAGAATCTTTTCAAATCTGATTACTGGAAGTCCTCTCTTCTCGATGGTACTTATCTACTCACAAATGTCTTTAGGAAGATCAGTGTTAAACAATATTCAAACCTTTTGGATCAAGGTACAACGTTTGGAATAGTAGCATCGACTGAGTGAGACAAAGATAATTGTTCATTTAGAACAGCCATTAATTTGGCGGTCAAAATGAAACAAACGGATGGTTTGTGTTAGAGAATTGATAATACCACAAGACTACAATTTCTTGAAGACGGCATTATGCACGACGATTTCAAACACCTAAAAGATATCCAGAGCTCTGGATTCACACGATTTGCTACAAGGCTTGAGACGTCTATAGATCACGTCAGGACAAGACACGTAGAAATAACGCAATAAAATCGTAATAAAAAAATGAACAGCAACTTGCCAGATTTACAGATAAGAGACTAAAATATTTTACTTCAGTCCGGTGGCGAAGCTAGCTCGGAAAATTTAGACAAGCCCTTGGTAGGTACATCTCCCAAGGGGTGTGAGTGGGTGTGGCAAACCTTTGGGTATTATCTTTCACACCAGACCGTTAAGTGCTGTTCTACTACTTTATCTTCTTTAAAATTTGCCATTTTCCTTGTCTTGATCAAAAGCATGTGACTGAAGGTAGGTAAGTTCAATTTCGCGCTTAGTTTAACGAGAAAAATGTCTTGCTCTAGGTTGCTCAGACGAGCATGACATGAGCAAACAATTTTTGTCCACTTTCTTTGTTCCTTTATGTATTTTTTCGCTGACCAGCTGGATCACTGTGCTTCATGCCCGGCATGACGCAATTTCAAGAAGGAGGAGCAGTATTTCTTAGGAGACAGCCTGGATAGATTCAAAGCCATTGGACGTGTGATTGCACAATTTCTCTGATACTTGTAATCATAATAGTTACGTAACGGGACCCTACTTTTAGCAATTGATTAATCATGCTTGGCATGACAAGCATGACCGCTAACTTCGCCGCTACTTATGGCATTCACAAAAATTCCATTTTGGTTACTACATGGACTGAAAAATTTTCCAGAGTTTTTAAGGAATGAAGGTACTTTTGAAAGTTCCAAGATAGAAGGAAAGCAAGATTAAAAAGACTTTAAAGAAAAGTGAGACTTCAAGCTTAATATTTTCAAATCCCCTCTTCTCGGCTACACGAAAGCATGATTCTAAGACACATTTCTTGAAAATAAGAGAAAGTATAGGTGACAGATTGGGAACGCATTTCTGTACTAAAACAACTGGAGTTCATTTGGATTTTGGAAGAGTCCAGTCAATAGATGCTGTCTGTAGAGATGACAAAGTTCTTAATGACATGATCTGCACAAGATGACAGTTCCAGAAATATGTGACATGAGTCATCCAGTAAGGAATCACAACCTATGATTCCAGCAAAATGTTTGGCCTTATATTTTGACGGGCGACAGGACAATCCCCCACTGTGCCATTTACCGCAGACAAATTCCAAACTAGAACCATCTCGGCTGCCTTCTAGACCATTTCTCCCCTCTTACCGTCATGCCGTTTATGGACAATCCATTTCGATACTACGACCAATGGAGCTATTACGTAGGCTATTTATTCTGGAAGAAATTGAAGGAAGACGTAGAGAAGAGTCTGTTTGATAGGGTGCATTCATTCCTAGGACGGTAAGACCACTAGACTATAAAAGAGCAGTATAATAAAAACCTTTGGTGGCTTCTAGTGCTATTTAAGATGAGCCCAAGTCAAGTAAACCACGTTTCTGAAAGATGTACTATTAAAAATCCTTTGGGGTAAGAAAGCAGTAACAACCCTTGAAGCAGTTTACATTGATTACAATCAGCATTAAACAGTGGTCTGTTAGGAAATGATATACACCGTGATATCAATGCACCTTGATAGCAATGCCAGCTGGTAAAAGCCACGGGGAAGGGCGGGTTTGCAATGGTATTTACGACCTTTTACAAAAGTCGTAAAGACAAGGGCAAAGGTGTGTAGCAGTTAGTATCAACCGGTACAGAAAAATACTATTACTAGTTATGAAATGACCTTGACGTTAAGGAGCATGGTTTATTACATCAGACGTACGACTCAAAGTCAACAAGGCTAACACGGGTGGAGCAACAATTAAAGCATTCAATCCAAGATGCACTGATAATGTTAGAGAAACTTATCTGTTCTTTATGGCAGATTTACCAAAATGTAGTTTTTGGTGGGAAAGAAACAGTTTATGTGTGGGACCTTGGTTAAGAATTTGGTACCAAACTGCCTGCTTCGTCAATTTTGAGGCATAAGATGGGTTGCTTTTTGGACCAAGATTGTCAAGTTGTGTACCGTGATTGGGTATTTTTATCATTGGGTGGAGTTTACAATGCAGAGGCCTGTGATTCAAAAATAGATTTCCAATTAAGGGGAGGAAGTTAATACTTCGATCAGAATTTCTTCTTGTTATTAGGTCTAAGGTATCAATATGCATATGAAATAAAGTTCTCACCTGTTTCTCTAGGCCTAAGCTGTCAAGTAACTCAGCACGTCTAAGGGCATCTGGATTGCTGGTGATATCGACATGAATTTTCATCTCACCTGTCATCAGTTTAACAGACAATTGAAAAAAACGTTGCAAATTAATCAAAGAATGTATGTGTAGTTCTGTATTCCAGAATATAATTCCTGAAGAATTAACCGGAAACGTTGACCATAAGATCTGATACTCCCTTTAGGAATATTCGAAGGATCAAAACTCCTCAGCTGTGCTTTGAGTAACAGATTATTGCACAGAAATTAGACAATTAAGCCGATCAAGAACTTTGACGTTGGCTCTAAGATGCCATCATACTTAGAAGTGTAATTAGTCGATTTAAAGGGTAAGAAAGGTATTTGAAAATCAGGGACCTCTTATAAAAAGGTAGTACTTGTCGTGCCATTGGTTGTATGTAACTTTCTGGACAAAGGAAGAAAGTTATTTATTACCTAAAATGACAACACAACACTATCTGTATTTTTAATGAGATTTTCAAGAGCATACAAACCTAAGTACAATTTCTTTTCAATACCTGATATATTTGAATATGGTCACGTGACCTACCTATATGTATTACCGAGCTAGTACTTGGAATTAGAGATTCTTACATAAAGTAAACTTCAGATTAATGTAATAAATGAAATATTCCCTTAACTCACGCAATAGGTGATGAAGGAGGATAGGGGTCCCAAAATCTAGTTATTCTCTTGACTTCCTTTCAAAATGGTTTGCAAGGGAGGCATCTGTGAAACACTGCCCATGGGTCAGACCTGGATATGGCACACAATAACATAAGCTCAGGAAACCTTGCAGTGTGAGAGTAAGGGGTCGAATTTGAAAATGCCAAGTCTGCATTGCTACTTACAAACAGTCAATCATTGTAAGTTTAACAATACGTTTAGGTCTTTCTGATCAATTCTCCCGCTTTAAAACGGCAAGAAATAGTTTGCTGGCAGCTGACTTCGAAGTTATTGATGAACGGGAATTCCGAGGCGGGAATTGTATAGAAAAGCTGAGTATGATTCAATGAAATAGTGCAGTTCATACATTTGAAAAATGGAAATGTGGGCATCTTGAATCGTGTGAAAAAGAGAATTGGTTTTAGGTAAGAGAATGATATTCCTCCATTCGTATCGCTTCTTTTGTTGTTATGAAATGATTGTTGGAATGTGATATTTTTCTCAATCCACAGAGCTGATCCAAACTTTGAAAGGATGGAATTCCTTACAATCTACAACAATCGAAAGTAACCACTGTGACCCGGGATATGATTATTGAGCTCTAAAACTTTCAAGCAAGTTTTAAGAAATCAGATCCTTGCAGAAAAGGGTAGAATAAGTTGCTACTCAAGGATCTTCAATGTGATGGACTGGTTTACAGTATTCATACCTTTCTTGCTCCTGAAAGTCATTGCTGCAAATGGTATGTTAATTGTTGCATTTATACTTTCACTCTACAATGAGTGTAGACTGATTTGTTTTCTTTTCAAAAGCTCAGGTTGATATTTTAGTTTTATGTTTTTCAAGATATTTAGTTATTTTTTCAAGTGGATGGAGGAAGCTTTGGAATGATTAATTGACACTATAACATACTTATTTGCACGATTTTTGGTACTTAAAGGAATCTTTGGTTGTATTGATAAGAAAATGCAGGATTCAAGATGATGATGGGGAAGGTTTGTTTTTCGAAGCGCAGTTTTCAACAACGGTAGTTCGTCATTGTTTAGCGTGTTTCATCTATATAACTAGCTGTGTCGTCGACCTTGGTGCATAGCAGCAAACAAGAAAGGACGAAACTATTCTTAATTTTATTTAAAGCATTTTTTAAAATATCTCTATTTTTATTCTCACTCACTCACTCACTAATCCTCGAGCATCGTGTGTTGTGTAGAGCCAACTTGAAACACAAGTGCTCTCCAGTGCTGACGATTGGCAGCGAGCTGCTCCGCTTGAGGTAGAGGCACTCCACAGGATAGCAGATCTTTAGCGACGACATCAAGCCATCGAGTGCAAGGTGAGCCTCGTGGGGGCCTCCATCCTGCTGCCGACGGACTAAAATCCAGGACCCCGTGGGGTGGATGACTCGGAGGGAGGCACAGGATATGTCCATACCATCGCACCCTTTTTAAGCGGTTAAAATTGAGAATATATTTATTCTTGGAATATAGAACTGACCGACGTTTGACAATTAAAAGAGGTTTTGAAGGATAAGGAAACTCGCTTAGGAGGCGGCTCGCCAGAGTTGAGGAAGAAAAAATATTCATAGAGTAATTTTGCCCTGGAGGGAGGGGGCGTATTGACTTTTCTACATTCGGTTTTGCAAAGTCTCTATGTGGAGCTGGGGGCGGTAAAATGTACATCAATGGATTGCTAAAGCAATTATATTTAAAGGGGAACATTAGCTGTGTTACTCATTGATTGAATCAGACGATGTAGAAGCCGAGTGACTCTTGAACTACCAGTGTTACTACAAGATTTATTGTACATGCAGTTTATCAAGTTTTATCAGTTTAGCTATGCAGATGACTTTCTCACTTTCAATGCTTTAAATCATACTTTCCAGGAACAAAACATTCGTTAGTATTTTCAGCAGTAGGAAATGGCTAGAACTATTGAGGATTAAATGCATTTCAATGCTCTTCGGTTATGCTGAAATGAAGCAACACGGGACAGCGTGTCAACGGATACACGTTAAATATGAATTCTCATGCTTCTATTCTTCTAATCTGAATGCAATTTCTCCCATTACGGTTTTTACACGCTGAACCTGAGGGCACAAATTTCTTGGATTCTTGTAGAAACTGCAAGTTAACTTTAGTTGAATCTGGGATATGATTTCGATTATCAAATATTATACACTTCTCTATCTAGCCATTCAGTCATGATGCAGCTAATATCCATATATCTTATCATCGTTGCTCATGAATCATTTTCTAGTCTATGAACTGAATTCAGATTTGATATTATATAAGTTTGCACCCTAGCCTGTGACTATTTATCTTCTTCGTATGAATGCAGACACGCGGCCCTGTCTCATTCAATAAGTGTTTCTTTTGTAGTTGTTTTATCTCTTGGCGATAAAAATTCTTTTTGGTAGATGCAAATGAATTTGGATGACTTGTAGCGGTACTATCTGAGAACTAGTTTTTCAAGCACTTTAACTCTATGTGGTTAGACAGCGTTGTTGCGGGGCCTTATTGGGTTCTTACGATTAGTTACAGTAGCGGATTGCTTCTTCACACAGCAGTTTATGATTGAGTATTCGTTTATAATTGCCGTGCCATATGAGCTCTTGTACAACCAACTCACTAGGTATTGTCCACGTGACCATGTGGCCAGTCTATCCCTGATTGGGTGTGTGATGACAGAGAATTACGCAGGGACCCAAACAGGCAGCGGGATGCAAAACTATAGTTGTTATTTTAGATGATCTCCCCGAGATATGGTATACTGTACTATTTGGGCTCTTGCAGATGCTTTATAAAGCATGATAACATCTTTGCGGTAGTAAATTTTAACTGGAATGGCCATTGGAAAACGTTTGCAGCCACATAATCAAGCTCAGTCGGGGAAGCATGGGAGTATGTGATGATTACTGACATACTTATGAGGTTCGAGCTAGCGTACAACCCTTCTTAGCTACTTCCACGACAAATGCCTATTCTACATAGCTATACATTTGCATCTTTTAAAATATATAGGACTACTTTGTTTGTCAGTGAAGTTCGTCACACGCGGACACCTTCAAATTATTTACAACAGTGCTTTAATGATAAATTACCAAGATTGGTTTAAAGGTTAAAGGCTTTAAGAAAGGTTAAAAGCGATTGAATTGGATGGTGCTCTAAGTTGCATACGTTCTTGTTTTAAGAACGATCATGTGTAAAAGTTTATTAGATTGAAAGATACATCCTTTGTTGAGCATCTGAAAGAACAAAATAGATATTATTTTACAGACAGTACTGTTGTCAGTCGACATAGTTAAATAAAGTACAACCGAAATGCTATTTGGAAAAGGCATGGTAAAGGACACAGATGAAAAGGTGGTCGGAGGAAGGTATTGGAAAATTTGTACTGGGGAACACGAGCACTTTAAAAGGTTTTCTAGGGCCAAAAGATACTTGGTTATAATTACTTATATATGGAAGTAATAAGGACGAAAATACAAGTGATAATTGTACTCCTCTTCATAAAAATTCCATATAATAATAGAAACATTTGTATTCAACCTGTAATAGTTTGAATGCAAAGTTCATTATGGCTTTCTCACCAGACCTCGTAGTCTTAACAACTTAAGCTTAACAACTCAGACCTTTTCATGACATAAGAATAGTGATCCCATGATCCCATCCTCCATAAAAACGAAATGCAACAGTAGTAATCGTGTTTAAATACATACTAGTTTGAAGAATGATGTCCTTTACAGACACTGTTTTATCCTCACCTTATCTTTTTCTGTCAAGCAAACATTTCAGAGAAACAAACATATGCCTTAGTACTTTGTTTCACGCTATCTAACCTGCTGTTAAATTCGTGGGCTTTAGGAAACATCTCGTTGTGATTCTGTAATGGGGGTCAATTGCAATTAAAGAAGTTTTTCTTGTGCTGACTAGACGCTATTACACAAACAGATTTCAAGCTATATAATTGCGTTTGGTCTTTTACAAAATGGAAGGGGATACTGACTCACGAAAATAATAGTGAATAGTCCGTCTACTACTACCTCAACGCCAATGCCCTTATTGTCAACAGTTGTTATTTAAAATACATCAGTGTAGTTTTAAGTTCTCATACTTGGGGTCCGTATTGTTGCAAGGTTACACTGCTCAACCCTCATAAACGCTAAAAAATGGGTGAGGAGCCTGTCAAAATATAATGCAAAGAAACTCGTGACTCAAGAAACAGCATATACTATCATCCTATTATATCGGAGCTAATATCAAACTGATAAGAACTTAAATTTCCAACATGATCTGCCAAAGCCGTTTTCTGAACATCAATTGTTTTACATTCCAGGTTAAAATGACATGCCGCCTGCACGACATGTTAATGACAGGAAATTGATTCGATTTCATGTTTTCTAGGCAAAAAATTGAAAGTAGAAAATTGCAAATGACGTTGAATTTATCGATAGAAGACATTTTAGGTCATTTCGAGCCGCCGTGGTCAAATCCCGGACGGGCCATTGGTGACGTCAGGAAGGTCATCCGGTCTTAAAGTGCTCTATGCTCCAGCAAGTCCCATGTACATGGGCACCGCCCCAGCCCCGGTAAAAGGGGAGCGCACGGCGTTAAAACTGCATCAATCACTTATTTATATCGTTGCTAGAGTGCTGCATGCTGCTTAATTCATGGAAATAAGCACTTATAACATAGGGAAAGCAAAGTACCAAAGAGCTGAAGAACTTAAATACGTATACTGCAGTACTCCATCAATGTATGAGCTCCCTATGTAATATCTCAAAGGTATGCTTTAATACTATCATGGTAAAGAATGATTAGGTATCAAAGCTATAGTTCATTACATATAGGTCTTCTTCTCTACCAAAGACATCGGTGACTGTTACAATTGGTGTCATCCTCGGTTTTTCATTCAAATTTAACGTTTTTCTCATCGGAGATCTTTGACATTCATTTTTTTGTATACGGTAGATAATAAACAAGTGGTCAAATCAATAGTTGGTTCTAAACTTAAGAAATATTTGCTTAAATGGGTAATTTGGCTCGAAAATCTGCAGTTACTATTACCGATTTACGGTCAATTCGTGGCCATACTACAACATTTCAAATGAAAATTTTGATAAGATCTGTCAATAATTGTTAAAACATAAGTAATGTTATCGGATGCCAGACCTTTGAAAGTAAAAGTTAAAAAGTTTAAAGGTTCTAACACTAAGTGATGGAAAATAGCAAACAAATCTTTGCTAGGCGCAGATGAGGTGGGTAATAAACATAAAAGTTACAGAGAGCCAATTTTCTTTCGATGCATGCAGGAGTCGACATAATGTTCCATCTACTATGTATAAGATTCTTACTGTCCATTGCTTACAATTCTTTCATTTTAAAAATTACTTACTTGGCTTAACTTGGTTTCATACACCTGGATATAGCTCCATCTGTAATTTTATGCACATTCCAAAAGCGTCTTCTGTCCTTGAAGTCTTTGACTCGTTCAGAGGATACAGATCTTTCCTTCTGTGCTAACCACATCCATAGCTTTAGTGATAATCTTCTTATCTTAAGATCTCCTATAAACACTTTCAACTTACTGTGTCATTTGTCAGTCTATCGACATGCGCAAACCAGGTTACTGGCTTTTTCTTTACGAAACTGTTAACATCGCTGTCAAACCAAGTCTGTTTAAACTATCATTTATATCGGAGCTGGAATTTGGACAATAAGCATTTCAACTACTACTATAAGGACTTATCTTAACATCTTTCCTTCTTAATAAGTAACTGTGTGTGTTCAGGTTCTCAAGAAGTGAAGTATAAGATAATTTTAGATCTCTCTTCAATGTCTTCTGAGAAACTGTAGGCTTTAACAGCTTGCTTTTCGATTTCTCAGGTGATAAAGTAAGTTTTAACGATGGCAACGTTTACGGAAGGTCAAGGGTAAAGAGTTGTTTCTTTTTGACAGCGCAACACAGCTTCCAGTATGATTCATCTATGTTAACATCAAACTGCGAAATTAGGTTTTGCCCTTTCAAGGAACATGTTTTCCCAACAAACGTTTCAAGAACTAACATCAAATTTGTAGTCAATTTACCAAATGATCGATTTAACATTGTGAATTCAGTGTCTATCTGCAAAGTCACGTGCCTTTACAATAGAATATCTAAGGAAAACTGGCATGGCTGAAATTTTTCTTAACGATGGCGATTTGTATCAGAATGGGTATTCAGACCTTACGGGTGTTTAAAAATCTCCTCAAAAGATTACAAGTTTGTGTAATTATGTCGAGATGTTATATATTTGACTGTTTATGTTAAGTTCTGATTCTCAAGTGAAGGTTTATTAATTTACGTTATTTAGTTAACGTTGCATTTGCATTTACGTTGTATTTGCATTAATCTTGAAAGATGCATGATGTGAAAAGGTGGAGAGTTTGATGAGAAGTGTACGTTATTCTAAAGATCTCTAAAATTTTTCTTTCTACGACAACAACTGGGAATTCATTGATGCTGTGAATTTTAAATACTTTAAAATCAGTTGCTCTCAACAGCATAAAGTGTGATGTTATGGCAAATTGATTGTTCCTCTAAAATCTACTTCCTGAAAGGAACTATAATACGATACAAACATAGGCAATAGGTGCTTTATTTTTCGGATCGTGTTGGGGGAGGGGTCCTAAATTGTATTTCTCTATTTTTCTTCTAAACCTTACTGTTCTAAAAGAAAGAGCCTAAAGATAGCCTTTACAGCTTGCATCATTCCCTGGCACATTTTCTTAGTTAAACAACTAAATAAATCTACTTCTTGGGCGCACTTTTTATGACTTCATACGGCAAGCCTGAAGAGAGGTAACTACAAGGTTTTAAAATCCAAACCAAAAATTTAAAGTTCAAATCCTCTCCTTTCAATAAACAATTCAATATGAGCCGAAACATTGGAGACATAAGTGCATGATACTTTATTCCATACACAAGATTGGATCAGCTCTTGTTTCTACTTTATACTCTCTTTTAGCTACGTTTTCTTTTCGACCTTTTTATAACTCCTCTGCCTCAGAAAATGGACGTATATTCGTTTTCAATTGAGCCTTTGTGCTATAGACAAACCCTAGCCACAATGTAAAAACATATAATTGACAGGGACTCTTGGTATACAATCTCCTGTTAAAATGTTGTTTTGAAGAAGGCTTAAAAACAGATCAAACGTCAATAGAATTGATAGTTGCATAAAATTGCACAGCAGGGAAACGTTATGCTATCACTGCTCTATTATACCAAAGTGCAATATGCGTCAGACAATTACTTTAAGGACTCCAATATTTCAAATTGGAGACGCCTACTTTATCGCAATTATGTAAGTGAAGGCAAATGATAATTTTCACATTTCAATTACAATAAGCTCCTCCCACAGTCAAGGGCACACAGTGTGGGAATACGGAAATGGGGAAAAAAGAATGAATAAAGTTGCAATGGAAGCTCCTTAAGTGATGACTTTACTCAGTTTCTTGCTAATGGCAAACCTTTTGTCTTTATAATAATTAATCGGCTTTTAAAAGACATGAAAAATATGTAAGTATTTTTCCTCTTATGCCATTTTGTTGTATAAATCAACTTGTAATAGAATGTCTCCTGGTGATGTTGATTTCTACTTAAAGAGACATTTGAACGTGCAAAGGTCAATCATTTTTAGATGGGATATGATAAGAATTCCATGCCATCTGTTTTACCTCATAACTGTCCAATAACACATTGGGCACGTAAATTGTCTGTTTATTTATTATCATGAGCATCAAATTCCCTTGTTTGCTGAAGTTTACAGAGAAGTGATGGTTTCTAACGAGCACTAATCAGGTAAAGTTGATTACTATTCAGTGCAAGGAGCTGATTGAAATGTTAACCGTTTACTGTACAAGCTGTATTTACCCTACTCTTTCAGGGTGGGTAGCAACAGGCAAGCTGCTTTGTATTTTCCCTGATGTCTAATAAAACACACAGCAAATCATTTAAAGGTTTCCCCGAATATTTACTTCTGATCATATCATAATCACCCACAGCAAAGAGTTACCCACAAACAACTTGTACCGACAAAAACACTTAAAATAAACTTGTTGATTGGTACAAATAAAAATATTGGATGTGAAAAATAGACTATTAAAAATTAGGTTGTCATTGGTATTCAAATAATGAACTTTCGAGCGGTTATTGAAATTATGTTAACAGTAAAAGACTTTCTGAAACTTGAAAAGGACCACTTGATAAAACTTGTGTATCTGAGCATTCGGTTCTTACTTCTTTCTCTATATACTATGGCAATTGTATTTCGATGGAACAGAATACTATAATGTAATGTGACAGAAGGCGTTTACGCACCTACTCAGAAAATCCTAACATGGAAAAGTTTTGTAAAGATATATTTATAGCGACACATAGAAATGACGTCATAGCCAAAGAAGACGTGGTCACATGATTATTTGTGCAAACAATGACAGAGAACGTCAAAAAAGTAGTTTAAATTTTAGGCTTAAAACTCTGTGCAAAAGCTATGCACTATGCATGCACCATTAAATTTTTGTTTTATGCTATTTTGGCACTGTAAAGGATCAAAAGGAATAGTCTAGTTCTGCTGGAGATTCAGCTCTTATGCAGTGGGTTAACAACGAGAAATGGAGGGGAGGGGGTGATTGCAAGATTTACTACACAAATTTGAGTCATTGCCAATTAATGATGTAATGAAGTTCTCCTGCCTATCCCGACCAATCTTAACCATTGTAATAGCCTACTATAGAACATTTATAGTGAGATTTACTACAGGCATATCGGCATGGTATAAGGAATGTGCTAATCCCTTGAGTTCTTGGAGTGTTGATTTCCTGGTCTGGAATGAGATCTAAAGCTAGAAAGTTCATAAATGTGACATTATCCCAGTTCCATATGACTAGCGTGGAGGCACTACCTACTAGTCTTTCATATTTCATAAGAATTATTTTCCCAATTTATCAGTGAAGTATGATAGAAATTGTCCTATTGAAAACGGTGTTAGCAGAGCAATACGCTTAACCCTATTATTTCTACTAGTTGTAAATGTAGAAAAATGCGATAGTAGGAAGTGCTGTATATTAAACGACTAAGAAATCAGAACTAAGGTGCTCTTGATATTTTGATATTTATTTGCATTTAATCTTTTCCCACGTTATGCGTATTTAATTCTTGACGTCTTTTGTTGACAAGTGGCTGCGCATCCCAAGTCACTTAACTCACACGAAGATATCCATTTGACATTTTAGGGAACGGAAACTCAGAGTTGAAGAGATCGTTTTCAGAATGAGCATACTCCAAAAGCAGTTCCCTTTTTAGCACTAAGAGTAAATTCAAATAATGGGGAATAACGTCATGTTGCAGGTCAAATGTTGATTCGCCTTTGCTTATTATTGGCTTTTGCCGGCTATCGCAAGAATTATGATATTGTAAATTTAAATTTTTTTAATTTTATTCAAGCTTCAAATGAAAACTTCATTTACTTTTAGAGTTTGTTGATTGAAATTTAACAGCGAAAAGAAGCAATATAAATGTGATACATAAGCAGCAGGCTATTTGAAAATATTTTGAGTAACCCACACTCATCATCGTGGTAAACGGTTTTGTGGAATTAGCAGCATTCTAGAATAAACATTGGAGACAAACTTCAAAATTCTATGCAATGCAGTATGTATGCACTCTCCAAAAATATGATTAATAATTTTGTAGTAAATAAGTCTAGAGACTGGTGCACCCTCATATGCAATAGCTAGACTAGGCGAGAGATTGCTGTTCAACTGGTCCATGTAGGCTGATGGGTACAGGACATCGATCAATGTAGCTGGCTGCAATTTTAGTAGTTGTGCATTTTTATCAAGAAACAGGTTTTATATTCCCCACCTCTAATGATATAAAAGACGGACACGTTTAATTCTAACATGGGTACGTGAAAATGCCAGGTACGTGTAAAAGATCACAACGGACATCTTTCCGTTTGGTTTACCATGATTCATCTATCATTTCTACTTCTGACTTTCAAAATAGACAGGGGTCACCAATACTGCCTAGGGATAGGAATGACTCGCTACTCTATTATTGATAACATAGGAGGTGTAAAAGGTTTCATTGGTGTAATCCCACCTTTTGGCAGTAATTAGTATATCCGAGTTGAAATTAACTTTCATTAGCTTGCACCGCAAATGATGTATTTGCACACAACGGTATCTTCCCAGATGCGAACTTAGAAGTTGATTTGAATGTTAAAGTTTGACTATACTCCGTCTCCTAATATAATTTCGAGAGAGATCTAAAAAGCGAAGAGCACGTAATTAAGCTTGTGGATCTTTGCTTAATAACAATTTGGACATAAATGTCTAAAATGACAAAAGATACCTATATCTAATCTTATAAATGCAACCTGATATCTTTCTGTAGAGAGTTAACTTCTTTAAAAATCGTCTCCAAATGGTAGATAGAGGAACAACCTTTAAGTACAACAGCTATTTGTGATTACATAGAGCGAGCAGACCCAACCAAATTGTAGGAGTAAAGACAATACTTGCCTACGCCGTAGGCCGTTATATATTTACGAAGTAGCCGAGGCCAACCGTTTTTTGCTATGAGTCCTTTACTTTCCTTTCAGTTCCTTGCAAATGGGATCCTACAAGTCTGAGTATGTTGTAATGTTTTCATCCTTTGGAATAGTAGAATACATCAGCTAACCTAAGCTGGAAACTTTTAAGCCTTAGCTTCATCTTGATCACTTCGATATCTGGAACATGACACAATCTCTACCCTCGACAACAAAATTATTTACCAACTGAACACTCTGTTGGCAGTGCTACGCATGTCAACTACGAAAATATTTTTTTGGTTGACAGCGTTCTACAAACTAGCTGTATTACGAGGTGATTTCTGTATAAGCACGTGAAGTTGAGTCGTGTCCCGAAGTTGGCGACTGTCATTGTAAGTTGTCGATAAAGGAATGAGAATCAGAGTTGAGGGTTGAGGTAAAGTATGAGGTTGCATCTTACATTGGTGTCCACGACGTGCAATTTTCTTTCTTCTTGGTGGAGCGTCTTTGTCTACCAACTCGCCCAATTTATCTCAGATGTAAGACCAGCTTTCGGAAATGCAAACGAAAACCTTTCATGGCCTGGAATGACGAGGACGTTGAGATATGAATTAAGAACTTTGAGCGCTACACAAACTTTTGAGCATGCAATGCCAGTAAGCGCCGTAGTTATGTTCTATTACCTTTTGAGTGGCCAGCCCTAGCCTGCCTACAGACTCTGCAGCAAAGTACAAAGGCAAAGTATCCTGATTTTGGCTGCATTAAGAACTCGCTTCCGGTCAAGTCAAATGAGTTTCCTTCTACGGCAGGAATTGCGCTTTCGTCGTTAAGGGGGCCTCTGAACATCTATCTTTCTACACGGAGGATATAATCAGAAAAATTAACGCGTCTGCCCTTTCCGATCTGGGACTAATAAATGTCTTCATAGCTGGGCTAAATGACGTTTTACGAAGACATCATTATGCTTTCAGGAACCCTTCTCATTTGAAGCAACCCTCTATAAAAAGAACTTTTGAAGAGAAGCATAGAATTTCCGACCTTAAAGGGCTGGTGAGGTTCTTTGTGACAGGTCGCAACTCTCCTGATTTTATCTTCTTAGAGGCCAGGTTTTGCTCTGGTGGGGAAAACCAACAAAATTGCTGTGCTTTACGTTATAGTCCACACCATGCACAGCTCCCTAAAGCTCAAAAATCTTCCTGCTCCCCTACTCCTGAACCAGCGCTCCCTTATACCTGGTTGCCATTATCTTAATTTTGTGCGAGGGGCTCGTGGCCGCAATTCACGCACCACTGATAGGCAGCCAGTTTGTAATTCCTGCTGTAGGGTGAGGCATATCAGCCGGAATCGTCGATTCTCAAGGCCTTCCCACTCTTCTGCTAAGTTAATATCCCGTTTTGATAATTTATCTTTAAACTGTCAAGAGTATTCCGGTAGAAGGAACTGACGGCCCTAGAGTTCTCATATTCTACTCCTCCCTTTAATGCCTTAAAATTTGGCTGTGCCAATCATCGTAGTAATGCTTTTCATTCTAGTGACCGAGTTATTCCTCTTCAGCGCTTTACTTCCATAGATTTCTCCCCTTCTTCCACTCGACATGTTTTTCTTGATTTTGTTGATGCCGGTAATGAGGAGGTGATTCCCCGTAGTCGGTGTTCCCTCTCACCTGAGGAACACTTGGTTGTGTCGCCCAGTTCTTATTCCATTGGTTGGCCTGTTCTTTTTGTTGCATGTTGAAAGCTCCATTCTATCCCAGTCACCACTTTCCCCTTCTAATATGAGCATTTTCGTGTAGTTGATAAACATGCAGTATACTTGCTAGTTAATACAGGTTCATTCCTGTTCCTCTCTTATTACTAAGCTGAGACCAGCTATAGGACCATCGATCGGGAGACCTTCGCATTTGTGAGTGAAGAAAAACTATCAGCCATATCTCGCTGGTACCAGGTTTTTTGTCCCTTCAGATCATCGCACTTTATCATTGTTGATGAATGTTTAAGATCCTACTTGCCGCTTTGCTCAGTGGACTTTGGCCCTGCAGCAATAAGATTTTCAAATTATTCACATACCTAGTGTTGCTAATGGTAACGCTGATGCTCAATCACACCGATCCTATGAGCCCTCATCTCCTTTACCATTGCCTGTTGCTCATGCAAAGATTCCTCTGGCTTCATTAGATATATAAATTGTCAAACAAGATAACCTTCATCAGTTACAGCGTCAAAACCTGAACTTATCTGAGATCATTGCTTACTTGGGATATAAATTATTATCTTTTATTATCTCACTTTCATTTTCTATTATTAGCTATTTCCTGTACGTAATTAGTCATTTCCTTTTGTAAATTAATTGTTCTTTGTATATACAGTCCTCTGTTTTTGCCTAAAGATATCAGATTTAAACTTGGTTGACTTGAGTTCAGGCGAGTGTTGCTTTCGCTCTCTTTCTACGATTATGCGTCTATTACGAGTTTAGTTACTCCAACAGTAGTAAACTTATCGTCCCTGTCTTCTTGCGTCATGATCTTCTCCTTTCTGGTCACGATGACCCTACTGGTGGCCATTTTGTGCTTTTAAAACCAATGAGAAACTCTACACCAAGAGTTATTGGCCTGGTATGTTCTCAAAAATTCAGTATTGGTGCATAACATGCGTTGACTGTATCATGAAGAAAGTTCCACCCCTTTATAAAGATATCGGAGGATAAGACAAACTTAACGAATTGCGTAGGATTTGAGTTAGAGTAATGAGAAAGAAATGAAAGAATGAATATTGAAGAAAGCAAAAAGTAAAGACTGTGCCAGAATAAAACTCTGATGGAATAGCAAGGAAGAAAACATCGAAGTGGGTACACTATCAATTCACTTGAAGTCAAACAAAAGAAAAACAAAGAGTTTAGGAAGAAATCTCTCTAAGATATCTGTAACTTTTAAAACAAGTCCAAAGTGAAAATACAGTGAGGAAGATGAAGGCCGAAAAACGTTTGTTAAATCTTTGAAATTGTAAGTGAAATTTCGTGAAAGAATGGAAGCAAAGAAGAGACAAGCAAGATCAGAGGAGTGTGAAAAACTTGCTTTACAGGTTTCAAGAAGGCGTTGAGAGGTCGAAAAGCCAGACAAAACTATCGCTGAAATATTTGAATGTTTGAAAACTATTAATGCCCGTTAACTTTTTCAGAAAGCAGGAAAGCAAAAATTGCTCTGAAAACAACAAAGTGGTCAGGTCCAGACTGCTTGTCTACCAAAATATTCACAAGAAGTGACTTAGCGACATTTTCCTTAATTTCTGCAACTATGTGAATTGCAGTACTTTTTGAGCATCATTTCAGAACCCAAATCTTGTGACCTATCTGTTACAGATAGCTATAGAGGCTTTTAAGGGACATCATCAAAGAAGTAAAATTCTTTCCCGCAGCCACGAGGTAGGCATGGAATAATGAAATCATCTGCCCTTTAATTAGTAAATGCAATCATGCACCTTCAAATGTGAACTCTGCCTACTGACATATCTCAGAATCACAGCTTCATCTGTGCTTCTAATTCTTATACATTTTAAACCATCGCTTGCAATTGGGAAAGGGTTGCTAATGATTAGTCATTCACTTAGACTATCACAAAAAGTTTTTAATCAATAATCCCTAAGAAACCCTATTACTTTTTTAATATCGCGTGTTTCTGTAGTACCTTAAGTGATTGCTCCCACTTCACCAACAGTTTTACAGCCAATCGTTAACAATCAGAGGTATATTGAAGACACAGAGGGGTAGTAAAATTGCCTACCTTGTTATCTAAGTTTTAACAAAGGTGCGGCTTTTTTCAATTGGCATTGCCTTGATATGCCCTTCTTTAAGATCATAATGAAGCTTTCAAACATAATCAGTACCAGCTGGGCTGTTAAATCACTTAAAAAGCTGATAATATGTGTTCATGTTTATTAAATACGTTTTCATTTGAACAAAATAAAATCATTAGCAACTATAGCTTTTCAATTGAGGGGGAAATATTCTTACAAAACGTAACTCCCCCTGTCCCTTACAAAACCAAGCTAAAAACTACAGAAATAATAAATAGTTGCTAAACTATCTTTTTCCTTTTCCTTTTAGTATTTCATCTGTTGCAGCGAACTATAGTAGACCTCAGATGTCTTCTTTCGCAAATCATATCAAGTGTTAACTCTCTTTCTCTTGAGCACTTCAAGGCAATGTATAAAAATCCGGGGTTTTTTATATACATTTCATCGCAGTCTTGGACAGAACAGTAATACGCCGTTTTAAAGAACCAAATGCAGACCGTATGCCACAGTTTCGTAGCCGAACCCCACCCCACCACCTCGCCATCCCCTCATTGTCACCACCCAACACCGAAAGTTTCGAACTTCGCCGACATCTCATTGACGTCGTCACGTGAAAGGTCCATGCATTGGATTCAGTCATACCTGCTTATAGATTAACAAGCACATAATGCTTCTTCGTATACACTGCGGTAATACCAAACGGTGCTTTATGCTCAATTGTAGCAAAGATCCCAGCCTTGCGAAGAATCTTAGATAATACCATTTAAAGATTTCCAAAAGACATACACGAAAAACGTTGAAGATATTTGGGTAATAAACAATCTTTTAAAGACAAGTTAAATTTTACAGATTTACTCATTATAGCAATTTATAAAGAGGATGAAGCCAAGATCATGACCTGATAGAGACAGGGATCTCAGAAAGTTAACAGAAGATGAGCAGAAACGCTTTGATAGAATAGTGGATATTATGAATAAAACGGATGCTCCAAAGATCCCCTCAGTAAGAAATGTTGACAAGAGAAAATTAACAGAGGCAAGCTCTGAACTTGACAAAGTGCTCAGTAAAATTGAAGTGGCAAATGTAGCAACACGAAACAACTTCATGTATACTGGTGGAGCTTAAACAGCAGAAATTTTGGGAGTCAAAGAAAACCTAAACAGAAAAAGATAAACCGTTAAGAAAAAGAAGACCAGAAAAGCAAATCGTTGAGCTTAACAGGGACCTAAATAGACTGAGAATATCAATAGAAGGAAAGAAGTTCAAAGAGAGACATAGGGATAAGCTACGTAGAAAATATAAGGTAAAAGAGAAAGGGTTGAACTGTATTTTAGAGGAAATTCATCAACGAATAACAGCTAAACAAGGCAAGATCAATATATATCTAATAACAGAATAAATCAATAACAACAAAATAAGACATTTCGTAACAATGAAAAGACGTTTAACTAGAGACTCAATGAGGGTATCAAGACGCAGCAAAACATCATTCCATATGCCAACGATGCCAAAATATTTTAGGAAAACATTTGGCGCATCAAGAGATATCATAGAAAAGATGCTGAGTGGCTTAGCGATTTAAAAAATAAAATGCCTGTGTTACAAGAACAAAGAGATCTCTTTATTACAATCAAAGACCTAAATCGTGCATCAAGAAAAGTACCACACTGGAAGGCTCCAGGACATGATGGTCTTCAAGGGTATTAAATCAAATCCTTTAAGCTTTTACATACGGACATGCTAAATCTCTTAAATGAGTGCATATCTGAAAGTAATGTCCCACAATGTATGACACTAGGAAGAACCGAAAGATCTTGCCAAGGGTAACGTTCAAAGTAACTACAGACTCATCACTTGCCTACCAATTAGGTCGAAGATACTGACGGGTATATTTGCTGACAACATTTAAAACTCTCTAGATAAACAAGGAATACTTACAGAGGAACAGAAAGGATGCAAACGTGGAGAAAGAGAAACGAATGATCTCGTAAAATAGACGTAACAAGAATTTAGCTATTTGTTTGATAGATTTTTGCAAAGCGTGTGATATTGCTCCACACTCATGGATACAGGAATGCCTAAATATTTTCAAAGTAGCACCAAACATCAAACATTTCTTACAACAAGCAATGACAATATGGCGAGAGGCGCTGACGTCTGGGCAAACAGTACTAAAAGAAGTCCGTTTATGTGGAGGAATTTCTCAAGGAGTCTCTTTATCACCTCTACTTTTTGTTATAACATTAATTCCTCTGACACATGTATTACGCAACTGTAAAGCATCTTACGAATTCCCTTGTGTGAATGTACTTCTGTTTCTACACATCATCTCAACTGATTTTTCTGAGTAAAAAACGTCCTCTCTTCAACTTGGATATTGATAATGCTCCCAATTTTACCCGTGGAAGTCTCCTTTTTCTGTCGTTTTCACTTCAACTGGCTGAGAAACAGAGAAGATTGAATTGTGCCGACAAGACCGAATGACCATCGCTAGTCAGTGCACATATATGTATCAAGCTCCCTAGAAGAACTATGCTTCATGCGATGGTGTCCTGACGCAAATGGTAGAGGACGTTCCTCAGAGGATAGATGCTAGGGAAGATGCAAATCAATGAATATACTGAAAATATGGGTAATGAGGAGACTGGAAGCTATTTTATACAGGATTAAAACGAGGCAGTGAAAGTGAACAAATACAAAGTGATTGACTTCCAGCTGGAAACTGTAAACTGGTGTCATTCAGGTGTTTTCTAATTGAACTAAATAATTATATCCTCTTTTAATGGTGCGGGATAATTCTGTCTAGTGCTGATGATTTCATATTCCAAAAAATACTTAAAACATTGATGACAATACACTGATGCGCACAAATAGGTTTTTTCTTCAAGTGTATTTAAGATATCTGTCGGAGACTTGAATCACTTTAGGCCCTGATGAGTTGAATCACTGTCGACCCTCTGGAGTTGTTAAAATACTTCTTTATCATGGGCTGGTGATAATGATGAAAGCTAGAGTAAGCTTCCAGGTAAGGTATAAAAAAGTTTTATCTCTACTTTAAACAAGCATATTGCAATTTATGGGCTACTGGCTTTTAAGACATTCTAACTGTAAAGGGAGAACTCGATTATGTGTATGGCATATTCTACTAATTCGCCAAAGCAACATAAAAATAACGTCGAACTGATAACTAAGCAAGTTCAATAATTAGAAAAGATACTTACTATAAATTACAAGTCTATGTTTTTATAAATTAGTAGACGTGGTTGGTATTAAACAACTAATTCGAGTGCGAAGTTTGCAAAGGCATGCATTCATATCCCAACAGAACAAAAGATGTCCCTTAGACATAACCAACATTAAGTTAGTGGTGTTTTCTTGGTCCCATGATCCCATAACCATTAAAAAGCCAACGTTGACAGATATCGAAATGTTTAGAAAATGCTAGCAATACAGAGAAAAATTCACAAAGAAATACAAAAGCTCTCTACGACTTCACGACTTCACGATGTCACGACGTCACGACTTCACGACTTCATGGCGATAGAAGGTTGCAAGGGTCGGTCACGTTCGAATTGCACGCACTGTTTTTCGATGGGCTTAATGCTTTAATGGTTACCTATGCGTGTTGATAGTTACTATGTTGAAGAAGGGAAAGTGGAGAATCTTAGTTCCTCAGGAAAGGAGTTGTTTCTGTCGCATATTGGTAGCACGGAGTTACAAATCATAAGAACATGTCTCCCCATCAGGCGCATTTGTATATAACCTTGTCCGATTACGTATTCGGGGCAATAGCGAGGTCTAAATGTCAGGGGAAGGGCGCAGAGATCAAAATGGTGGCAAAACTGGTAATTTGGCTACTTATTTTTATTCAAAGTATGCTTTTAGGGTCTCTTAAGCTTCCTTCAGCATAAATTTCAGGATACATGAAAAAGGCAACGCTATCTTCTCAGCTCCACCTTGTAAGCAATCAGTTGCTCCTCTAATACGCTTTAAGTACAGCGTTTAAGCGCTATAGCTTTCTAGCGGTATAGCGTTTTAGCGTTAGCATCTAAAGATGAAACCTCGTCGTGTATGTTTCCTTGAGGAGCATTTCCAAGAGGTGTCAGGTAAAAGAAACCGCGAGCAGTGCCATTCGGAGTCTTTTGAACGAAAAATAGTAAAGGCATTGCAAAATAAGCACCATTGATTTTACAGTATTGCCAGTAAAGCTATAAATAAAGTTGTGAATAAAACCAAAATCCCCATGTCGGCATCATCGAGACTGTCTAAGATATTTTCAGGCAACTAATTTATCCCTAGTTCAGTGATAAGTAAACATTTATGGACAAATTCCTGCATAAATAGAATAACTAACTGCATTTTTACTCCTACAGGTGATGAAGAACTAATGGTTACATATTGGGGTCGCAATGAGGC
>JAAAKL020001695.1:0-29501 GCA_010016065.2 Carybdea cf. marsupialis auct. non (Linnaeus, 1758) | reverse complement strand
AGGGGGCGGGCACGTGTGGGGGGGGGGGCGTGGGGGGGCTGTGGGCTCTGTTTTTCTATTTAGAAGATATTCCTATACAATTTAAGAAATGTGTCCATTCTTAATAAATGTATCTCCATATACATGCCCAGTATATGAAAAACTATCAAAGTGATTAGAACTTCAAATTACAAACCAAACAGTATTCACTGAAAAAATCCATCCAAAAGGCACCAGCAGATACTATTCAATAGATATATTGTATGATACGTAAACACTTAAAATCTCTGTATACCCACAAATTATTTGTGATTGTTTACTTTATATTCAATTTTTCTTAAATTTCGGTCCTAACGCTGGTCCTGATGGCAACTCGGGTGGCAACATACGATTATGTTCCCAAATTGTCTACTAGCAATAACATCCATCGATTGTAAAGTTCTTGGGAAATGGACCCAATTGTTTATCTTAGCAATTGCTTGTTAAAAATGTGTAAGAGGTCTTACCATATTGAAACTGGCGGACGGTTGCAGTTTTCTATGCAAGTTGGCCACGGGACCAGCCCGGGCTGACGGTGTATAACCAGTGCAACTTGTCCCCTTCAACGAGCTTGCCTGTCTCCCAGCCAGGCGCCTTCTGTTGTTACCAGGAACTGAGCTATGCCCAAGCGGATCATACCAGCTAAACAAAAAGAAAAAAGTTGAACTGTTAGATTAATGAAAGCAAAGAGGAAAAATGGAACAGTTGATAAGTTCCAAGTCTTGAGGAGTTATGTTAAGAAACTGGATTGGAGCAAGTAACAATCTCACAATTTTGACGTATGGATTAGACACTATTGTCGTAAACGTATTTCTTGATATCACAATTACTTTACAAGCCCATGATAAAATTTTATAAAATCTGTTCTGTTTGACTCTTCTTTGCGGAAGCCCAAAACATTAAAAAAGGTAAGACTGTAACATATTTTCGTGCGAGACTAACGGAGCTGCAATGAAATTGGGGTATGTAATCCGCTTGTCAGAAACAGCCCTATATATTTCAACATTTTTGTACCGTTAACACAAGCTACATTGTTTTCCATACAGAATCATATTCCGCTGCTGCTTTTTGTTCGAGTTATGTAAATGGCTAAAGTTGAATTGGTGTTAAATCTACATTTGTTTACACTTTGTTGACATACTTCTCTATTTCTCGAGCATCTTTTCAAATGTACATTTATAAAGCCTACTACGTCTCTCAAATTCTTAAGAAGGAAAAAATTTCTATTTGTAATAAAAAATATAAACTGAACGGTTGTTAAAAATTTATCAAGTTAAGATTGAACATTACAATGGGAACATTTTATGTACAATATTACCGATAAATATTGCAATACATTTTTTACACTTATTGGTATTGTTGTCCATTGACCCTCAAGATAGGGTGTTAATGTCATTACCAGCTAGCGTGCAGAAATATTTTTCAAAATTAATTTCAGAAAAATTAATAAGTAAAAAAAATATTGGCCACGTTTTTAAATAGATACAAGGGAAAATACAAAGTTGTGGACCTGCTAGTCCTCCCTACACCCTGTCGAAACCGTGTATTACTACAGTCAGAGGTGATGTTGTGCTTAAATAGTGTTGTTAAAAGACGGTAACCATACTGAATGTGTTACAAATATATCATTGACAAATAAACTAACATACTTCTTGGGTCCTTTGTCAATTCCGGCAACTTTACGCCGAGATGCCAAATCTTTGGCACGCTGCTGACATTGCAATTTCCACGGGTGCATCCTCTTCTTCTGCTGCGAAGTGAATGCCTACAATAAATACGAAGGGAAAAGAATTGTTGTTCAACGACTTCACGTCCATATGAATTTCGATAACTGAAGGAGTCTAGGCTACTACTAAGTGCAACAGCAGTTTCAATTAAGATACAACAGCAACAACAATAACACAAATGTTGCTTCGAAGTTGAATACATTGGCCATTAATTGCGAATGAAAATTGTAAAGAAACAAAAGAGTATACAAATGGGAAAACAGGCGCGCTAAACATATAGACACTCGATAAAGAAAAGGCTGAAGTGAAGAAATGCACCAAGGAGCGATAGGTAACGTAAGGTAAACCTGCTTTCTTTGAACAATAATTCATTTAGGAGGCTTCAGAACGACAGGCTGCAACGGCATCAATAAAGGGCACGCTACTTCAGTCAATTAAAACGTAACCTCCTTGTTTACACCCACCTCATGCGTCAGAACTCTATCTAGGAGTCCAAGATACGTTAGGCAGCTTTCCTCATCCAGGCGATTCACTAATATCTGGGTAGAAGCTAAAATGATAAAATTGAAAGAAGATGAGACTATGCAACTAAATTACAATAAAGTCTCGCTATTTGCGTAAGAACTCTACCAAAGTTTCGTCCTTATCAGTACTTGAAATTCACGTCGGCATTCACCAATGTCGCCCTAAATGCCGACCAGACTGACTCCGATGTCGGCATTTACCCCGGCCTAAAATATGTTTCTTTTCGTCATTTGCTTCGTTGGAATTCTATATTTGTTTTAAAATTTCAACATGTTACACAATTTAACCCTTTTCCTACCATTGGTGTCCTTCAGATCGGTGTCAATTAAATTAGTACTGGGTGACAATTCGTGGGCTACCTCCTCTAGACAATAGGCCAGCCCGGTTCTCAATATTTTTTTCACCCAGGTACCCCGTCTGGATGATGGACTAAGTAATATTTAACACGGACTAAGCCTCAAGAACTCCAGAAAACACTTTTCGAATTGAGCAAAATATGTTGAATCCCGTAATCACAATACTTTCTACCCGCCTCTTCTCTTCAAAGAGGCCTCGTGCCTCTCAAATTGAAAGTAAGAACAGTATATGCAAATAGGGGCAAGGGCTGAACGTAGATCTTTTTTTACAACGATCCTTCGAGTAACCCTTCGAAAGCATTAGGAGACCCAGGAATCATATTTGGGTTATTGCTTGTTTTCAAACCTAGATCATATAAACCACATGTGTCTATAATCAAGGTCAGTCCGCATTCAAAATGGCTCACGATTCATTGCATCCTCTGCCTTTCCCTAATATCCCCTTGAAGAAGAACAACAACAAATATCATAATACTCGATGTTAACTCTACATAATAGTACACGAGTGAAAATTCTTCAAAATAGGTATTTAACAGTGTACGCCAATATAAATCTAACAAAGACATGGAGATAGTAGTCTTTCCCTCTTAGGTACAAAAAACGCAAGCATGCGTGTGGGGAGAAGGGGGGGGGGGGGGGCGAAGTATATATTTGTGAGTATGTGTATGTAGGGGTGGGGTGCATGGGGTGCTTGGGTGGAGGTATGTACACATTCATTTGTGCTCGTGTAAGCGTGCGTGTATGTGGACATGCGAGTCTGTGCAGAAGCAGGAGTTGAAGATCGTGTGGGGTGCCTATTTACGTTGAGCTTTCTTTTCAAGGAATTCCAGGAGAAATAAAATACTGCCTCTTTGGCCTAAAATCACAATATATGATTATTATGACTTGGAAGGTACGTAAAAAAGACTCCAGGTTAAGAAAAGAGCGGCATGATTTCAGGTATTGGAGATACATCCCCACGCAATCACGGGTATGCCATGTGTAGTAACGATAACAAATGTAAAATAATGTGAAAAAAGACCAAAAATACAGACCTTTGCCCATTACTCTAACAATTAACGACGGTAGGTCGCCAATGTCAACTTCGTTCTGTTTCTGAATCAATGACGATGCATCATCATCTAAGTTGCCATTCGGTCCAGCTCCGGAAGAGTCAAGCTTGCTGCCTACCGGGGGCACATATGGTGGGATCGGACTTATTAGGATGTGTTTTAATTCTGCAAGAACAGAGGGTAACTTTCCTTTCACAAGGACGTCCTACAATACAAGAGAAATCCCATGTTAGAAAGTATAGTTTAAATAGAGTTAACTCCATCTTTTCCAAACAGCAACCCATTCTGCTACACTATAGATATCCGAAGACCGTCATTAAGTTTAGCAGCAAAAATACAAAAAAGTTCACTATTTACAATATCTTCACATCTATATACCACATTGAACAATATCGAAGTCATGAGAAAAGCAAAATGTGCTCAAAAGATCGCATTAACTACCTGCAGACTTAACTAACACTTGCATCCACCACAACACCCCAAATGTATGGATACAAACAAAGAATGCACGCGAAGAAGACGGCAAGGAGCGATCAATCGCGAGCCCAATTAAAGTTCATTTCTCCCCCTTTAAAGTTTCCCTAAAACACTAAAGCACCTCAAGGTCGTACCTTTTAATAAACACCTGTAACGCACACGCTGCCCTTTAGTGATCTTCACGTGAAATTCACATCTTTTGCCCTGAGCATGCTAAGCGAAACTAATGAGAGCAAAAAGATATCCACACACTGGCCATTTGAAAGACGTTCAAGAAATAACATGGAAAGAAGACACAGAAATCAATACCTTCTCAAGGCTTAACAGTGTCTGTCCCCTTTCTTTCAATTTAGCAATAAAAATTAAGATTTTATTTCTTGCTCCAAGGGTAACTCCCTAAGGAAAAAAGGAAGTAACACACCATTAACAGAGCGTAAATTGGGACAATGTGGTACTGGGGCACACTGATATCCGTTAATCTACGCGATCACCCTATAGCAACACTGATTCGGATAACTATATGACTGAGTTCTCACAACATGACTCGCCCTATTATCGATGCTGTTTCAGCGTTGAATGAGAATCCTATTCACAATGAGTGCATACCCAACAAAATTAGCGAGATTATAATATTACGTTAGTATCTATCAAATTGAAAACACCGTTCAACGGATATTTGAATGTTTAGTTTCTCACTGGCGTGTCTTGTCGCTATCCGGGTAAACTCTCGTCTACACCTGACACTGAAGTTATTTTCTTGTAGTCATTCTGTCGTACTCATAGTGTAGGCTAGGATTAGCGAAACCATTATAAAAAACACAATTGTGAAATCACGCGAGGCTGACGTATATGTCATCATTTCAGAATATACCATAACACACAAAGTATGATCTCACATCTCTCCACCGTCTAATGATATCATTAGAAAGACCACACAAGAATATTCCCATACTCCACAGTAGGGGTTAAGAAGGCAGGTAATGTTGTTCATAGTCATTTGAAAAGTGCAGTGATAACTAATACAACTGGAATAAGGGACTGTACAAGCGAGTCGTCTCAGATAGTGCACTAATGGGTGGCAGTCTTATAAAAATGGCGAAGCTGGGTTGAACTCTCAAACTCCGGGAGTTTGCTTCCCTAATTATAACCCTCCGAAACCTAGCAGCTAAATTTCAATGACAATTCTTTCATGATCCCAGCGTGCATCTAATAACCCCTCCGATCCGTTTTATCGTACTCTCTCTACTTATCCTGCTTTCCACCAACGACGGTTCCTTTCCATTACTACTTACCAGATATCCCTAACTAAATATCACTTATAAGGCCGCTACAAAGTTACCAATCGTAACAATTGGGCCTATAGGGTTCCTTTTCATACTCGAAGCTACTTATTCAAGTATCCCTAAACTACCTTATTTCAAGTTTTAAGGATTATTGAGTGCAATTTACCATTCATCAGAGCGCATAACCTCAAACCGTTTAAGCTTGCAAAATAATTTACCCGTTCTCTGGCGCTTAGCGAAGAAAGTTGCTTTCATCACATTTTGCCCAATGATGACCACGCGTAGAAAATGTTGTAATCGTTTGCTACAAATTTCTGACAACTGTAATGTAATCAATGTATATCCGGCAGTAAATACAATTTTTAGGTAATGAAGATTCGTGGAATAAAACTCTTTATCTCTCACTAGTATCACAACAAACGAATGAATTTGCGTGTCGTTACCACTTGGCTTACTGTAATTTAGGCCATGCAAACCTGCATTAAAGCATACCGACAGACAAACATTCCCACGTCGGCAAAGCCGTGTCGAACTCATGCCGACCAAAAATTGCTTTCCGTGTTGTTTTCTTCACATCCTAAATTTCTCTTATCTAAGAAAGCCCGAGAGCAATGAACTATTAGAAGTAAGCCTGAGCACTTGAAATAATAATGCAGTTTTATCGTCGAAAATAGCTCTACAGTCAGTTTTATCGTTGAAAAAGGACTGTCGAGCCTTTACGATCATAACTTACTTAAGCCTTAGCTCTATTAAAAAGTTGAAATCGACTTCGGCGTGTTTCCTCCCTCCCCTTGTCGAAAAAAGGATGATCACGATCACGACTACTAGGTTCAGGAGATACTACTGCTAGGCAACCCGTTGGGCCTCGCCGGTGGATAAATACCTTCCTGCGAGAGGGTGTGTCAACTTTACAACGATTTCCCGGTTCATTTTCGCAGTCATTAACTCCAACCATTACAGGATTTCCATGTTTGCATTTTCTCATGACTGACAATATTCGGTATCTGCATAATATTTCAAATGCTTGGAATTATCAAGGTATCACCTTCATGTATCATCTTTGGGTAGCTTTCCATAATTAAGGAAAGGAGTTTAGCAACACTGGAAATTGTGCACAACCAGCCGGTCTTGAGTTCTGCTAGATGTGTTTCTTAATATGAGAAATTTAGTCCGATATACAGTAGTGAACAGAAAATGGGCTAAGCAATACTATGTGTAGTGTGTTAATAAATGTCCAAATACTAAAAGCAAAATGGTTAATATAAGCAATATTGTTAATAAAAAAGCAGGAAAAGCAGCACTGAATAAATAAACATTCACCCAGCTCCTACTAAAAGGAGTATCAATCCAATAGGCCACGTTACTAGGGCAGAGTTCGTGTGAACAACCACGTGGAGATACGGTGACATCAAAGCAATCATGCAAAACGGTTGTAAAATCCTGAGCTGTTTTCAGAACTAATCCATCCGATAACCGAGAACACATGGCATGAATTTCTTTTTCTTTGTGCCATATCAAAAGAGGCTTGTCGTGTGGATTAATCAATCATCAATGCTGTCGACCATTTCAATATATTCTGATTTTCTGAGCTTTGACTATTCATAACACAATACGATAGCAACCAGTTCACATGAAGGGTGTTACATGTAATCTTTCATTGAAAAATGTTTTCAACTCTCGCTTCCAGGGTTCATTGTTGTGATCTCTTTTCTATTTGATGCAAAGCAGTTATTGTTCTCATTCGCCAATAAGACAAAGCACGCCAGGCTCAATGTGTTATCCTATGCTGATTCTCAAAGAACTGACAAACCTATTTTAAAATCTAATGGGCTTTAAGAAACATATATGCGCATGTGCAGACCTCTCGTATATCTCCAGTAACACTCAAACAGACACTCGATGATTTATGAACTCCTATTTAAGGAAGTTAGAAATTTGAGTATAGTACACATGAAACTCTTGACATGTTCATAACTCGACCTTTTGCTTCTCTGCAACATTTGCAATCAATTTACTGAATGGATTGAATACCTTGCGGATCTCCCCGAGCGATTACAGCGCGCCAGATAATATTATCCTCCAAGGTACTTGAAATCATCCTTGACTGCTAGGGCAGACAAGTCCAGTGTCTTAATCCTGACACCGTCAACGATGTTATATGCCATCACATTCTTTGCAATACGTCTCAGCCTCACCTTCCTGCATTTATATTACACACTCAAGAGTACGCGATGCGTCTGTTAAACACCTTTAGATACCACTGAAATATCACCTGCAAAGCTAACACCAGTCACTTATGTCGGTCCTACTTTCCTTCTTTTTCTGGAGGTCACTACCAAGCCGTATTGTTCTTCTCCTGAAATTGCTTTGCATAGTGCCAGGCAATACCTTTAGCCAGACAGTTGACAGATTTGACTAAAAGGTACGAGCTATCAGAATCAACTCATCAGTAGCACCTCTAACCGGGGTCCTGGACCCATGATTGTACAGGTTAGGAGCAAAGTGTTTTTGAGAGAACCTCGAGTTCTAATACATCTGAATACCCACTAAAAAGCCCTCCTTCATACACACATTTTAAAACTACTACCATCAGCTATTGGCCAAGAAAGAATGACACAACTTACCTTGCTTTCTAAGTAGTCTTCTGTTAAACTTAACATCTGATCATATGTTAACTCTGTGAAGATGTGTGTATATTTATGTAGGCGAAGACTCTTCAACCACATTGGAACATCTGAAAAGGAATTTTTACAGTAACAGGAAAAAAATCAAGAGATACTCTGTGAATGTGTTTTCACACTTGATAACGATGTGCGAATAAAAAGTCAAAACTGAAAACAAAGACTTTATGAAATTGTGTTTCCATCTTAGTTAATACTTCGTGTCAGCTCGCTAGAAAGGCAGGAGCTTTGCCTGTTTACCTTTTTAATACTTTAATACTTTATCTGGAACTGGAATGGGGCCCATACCCACCAGAAACGTGGTGGGTGCAAACGAAAAGGAAGTATACGTGTTGTCTGGCACAGCTGTCGACCATAATTAAGTTTTTAAATCTTTATACACTGGGATACAGAGCTAAAACTTAGGCTTCTGTAACTAGAAGGTGGGGCGGCAAAATTTTTTCGCCATATATTTTCTTGGATTCCGAGAGTTGTGCTGAGTCGAACAAATAAAAACCAAAAGAAAGAACCCCCCCCTAAAGTCCTCAATTTTCTAGCTAGCTATCTAAATATAACTGTATCAAAACGAACAAAAACATACCTTTCATTCCCGGAGACACGTTATCCATGTTTGTCATTTGTATATGTCCACTTTCATCGTCACTATCAAATGACGTTTGCGGAGATACTCTTCGATGTACCATTGCGGGATCTACAGGGAAGGACCTCGATCTGTGAACTCGATTGATGATCCCCAACTCATCAAAAGTGCTGTCATCTAGGGTGAAGGTTACTGTGGAGTGAGGGTGCAATTTAACAGACATACAACAAATACTACCTTTTACCACCACATTCAGACATGACAGCACCAGTAGATGACAAGTTCACTTGTACTCCACTTTATTACATGTATTTTATTTTATCATTTTAAAACGGTAAGAAAACAAAACACGGTGGGTAGTCCCCAAAGATTACCAATAGAGTTTGATTTACCCAGATTTGGCAATCATTAATTATCTTTATCTAGAGTCTTTACAAATCATTAGCTAAGTAATTACAGACGTGAAGCCGGTGCAAAGGTAGGGTGGATTTCCCCCTCTTACTGCCCTTAAGTGACAAAAAATTCAAGATCAATTCCTTAAGAACAAGTAAAACACGAAAGGAAAAGGTCTACTTGTAGCTTTATTGAAAAATGAAATACTTTTCCAAAAGAAACAAAAATAGGACGAGGTATCTTTTCTAGGAAGTACCAACATCACAATATACACACATTTCACTATGATACGGTTGATCAACGGTTGCCTTCTGTACAGGTACACTACTATCTGACTGCCTCCTGGTCTGCTTGTTGAAGAAACCTAAACCTTCTACCTACGCAGAATGCGTGTCAGAAAATTTGCATATCCGAAACAATCCAGCGTCCGTAGTAACTTCGACTTATGCGGAGAGAACGTGCAACGTCACGATTTTGAAAATGTTTGAATTACGGGGAAGAAACTCGATTTTTGAGTTGCCCTAATAGCAAGAACTTCAGTTGCCATAATTATGAGTAATACCCTTTCCCAAAACCGAGATATCAGGTTTCAAAGATTTAAATCTCTCTAACAAAACCTTATTATTTGATGCTGATTTCTAATAAAGGATCCACGGAAAACCAACCCAGTTTTGAGCGAAGATTTTTAAGATTCAAACGCCTACAGGTCTTGTATTTTGGAAAACAACCTATTCCAGGGTTACCTTTAGATGACTGGAGTCAAAGCGTGCTATTTCCAAAACTTTAAAATTGTGATGTCATCACTTTCCCTTCGCATAAAGCAGTTTATGAAAGCAATGTGGAGAAGACCTGTGCCACAGTAGCTCTAAGGTGCATCTGACAAAGACCAGCGGTGATACTATGAAACAGGGTGACGAGAGTCTTTGCTATCTAATCAATGCATATATTTATAATACGTCCTTCAGATACATCAATGTACATCAAATAAATATTATGTTACCTGGGCTAGTAGCAAATCCAGGGGAACTGGAGCCTTTGTCAAAGGAATCCCCTATTCCTGAATCCCTATGCTTTAGTCGTGGTTGCTGTGCCCAACCATTCATTTGAGTTTTATTACCACTGCCGACTCTACTAAGGCCATGTGAACAAAATTCATTAGCATTTCCGCCATTATAAATTGGCATATCACAGGCATGGCTTGTTTGAAACCCTGGTGGTACTCTTTGTCTATCTTTGTACCTCTCACCTCTGTCATCCTCATGCTGACGCCACCAATTTAGCATTGCTTGCCCCTGGCCCTGCTGGACAAATGCTGGGTGTACTGCAACTAATGAGACTAATTGCCTGCAATCTTCCTCATGAAATGAATTTTCCATTGAACGGGACAAGATTTTGGGAATAAGATTAAGATACTCTTGTATGGCTTCATCATTTCCAGGATGTAGCAACAGGAGATACTGCAGAAGCTGCTTGATGACAACATCGATGCTTTCTTGTCTCAGTCCCACCAGAATTTCTGACAAAAAAAAAGATGCAATCAAGAGTGAACTCATGACATACATATTGAATTCTTCCTAAACACGATTATTAAACATAGTTCTATCATCACAAAGTCATATACGATTGGTTGCTTAGTGTTCGTTTTTTTCCAGACTGGCCATTTCTACTTGATGAAAACAACTGATTAGTAATGTAAGCGTCCCTGAAAATCCTTATAAATAGATTACCCGTATATCAAAATGTCTGAAGGAGAAGTACTGTATCTATCTTTGTATTCAAACATTACTCAGCTTTAATACCACCATAATCTTTAGATGACAGATCTACAGTCTATAGATGTGCTAATGATGCAGGTCTTAAAATAAGCTTGTCCTTTACACATTCACAAAAACTACAAAATTCATCACCAATACACCTAACTAAAATCCAGGCCTTGTCAGAATACAGTGAAGTGCCATAGCATTCAAACCTCTGTCCCTCTAGGCTCCATACTTATAGAACATGTTTGACCTATTTCATTGGGCAGCCACTGGTTGAAAGGACTCCTACAGCAAATGGGAGCTTCAGTTTCCGTTCAGTTTCTTTTAATATCAATTGAAATAGAACCCACCACTACTCTGTAGAAGGACGAGAAGCCTCAAGTAAAAACCTAAATTTTTCTGTCATTTAAAAAGTGACACGTTGTCAAGTGCTATCATGCTATCAGTCTCCCCCGTGCAAAAAGAAAATAAGTGATGATGCTGATGATGACCATGGTGATATTATGATGATTAGGATGATGACTATAATGGTGATGATGACTATAATGGTGATGATAAGCATAATGATATTGGTAATGATAATTAGGAAGATTATGATGATGATGAACTAGGTGATCATAATCATGATCACGGTAATGTTCAGGCTTTTCATAGACAGTGAAGGGGAGAATAAAGCACTCCTGGGTTTCTTTACACCCACTCAAAGCCAAGAACATTTGATTTGTACTAGCTCTCAAAATGGCTGCAATCACTAACATGATTATAGGTAATAGAATGTGGTCATATTAAGTAGTTTGAAGGGCCACCAATACCATGCAAATAATGCCATCTTTCTATAAAAAGCAGGTATTACAAATAATCATCCAATCTTGTCTATTATACTATCTTACTTTTCATTTCAATCATAATACAAAGAAAAAACTTTGTATATAAAAATAAAACTATTAATTTTTATTGCAATATATATGAGGATATGGAAGGCTAATCCATAGGAAAAAACCAATAAAGTTCAATGTTTAGAAAATATCTAGTCTAGGACAACATGGAAACCCTCTCTGATATGAGTAGGTGAACCTGCAAAGGAGCAAAAAATGTTTCCTCAATAAAAACCTAAGTCAGAATTGGAGGAATGTGAAATTTTCTGGAACATCCAAAAACTTTGCCACTTGCCAAGGTCAAAAAAGCTTTTCTCGAGTTTTAAAATCCGTTTACTATGGTAACATAAACTATTGCATTTGAAATCTTTTGGACTCTTAAGCTATTTTTGGCCACTTGGCATCTTTCTTTGAATTTTTGCTGGAAACAACTAGTAAATGAGTTCCAATAAATATATCTGAGATAAAAATTCAGTTGTTGACTTCATAAGAATGACAACTTCATAAACTGTAAAATTCATAAGAATGACAGCTTCACATCTGAATGTGGAAAGATGGCACTGGGAAAATTTTTATTTATTTTAACAACCTTTCAATTATGCTAAAAAACAAACGGAGCAATCTGTGATCTGTTCATTTGACCCTTGAAACCTCACTCTTTCGCAAGAGGCAATCAAGATATATGCAGCTACTGTTCTATCCTTCCATAAACTTATATATCTCCTTTAAGTTTGCATGGGAGTCTTCCTTTGTCTGTACAATGAAAGCAACTTCTTGAGCATTAGCGGATTTTTATTTACAAAAAACAATTATCTAAACAGGGTTGCCTGCATACTATACTTTAACAACAGGAAAGCTGAAAATATAGTCATGGATCTCTTCATATATTAAGTATCTTCAAAGTATAACTGCCCATCATACATAGCAATAATAGGAGTACAAGTATTTACCTGGGTCATTGGCATTCTTTTCTAAATCCTTCACTTCAAAAGCATTTTCCCTAAATTTTTGCTCTAGAACCATAGACAAGAATCTTGCTTGTGTAGGTTTCAAGTCTCTAAGCAATAGGTAGCAGGCAATAGTTTGCTCAACATCATTCCAATCTGCAAACCACCGTGCTACTTGCTTGGTCCTATCACCAAAAATACTTCCTGGTTTCATAGTATCATCTCTGTGTTGGTAGGAGTAAGGGTCTGGCTGGATAGAGGAAAGAAAGCATCAAACTTGGAAGCTATCTTAACAAAATCAAGATCAACAATGTCTAAATGTGAATTAAAATGAAACAAAAATACCAAGTACTTATTTAACTATTGCTCAAAACTGAACTGCCTGCATATATACAAATATGTATGTGGGTCTGTATGTATTTATCTATGTTGAGATTGTGGTGTTGGATTCTTATATGAACAATTATAGCCACCCAAATATTACAATTATTCCATGTCATTATATGTTTCATTAGTTTACCATACACTGCTGTTTAAGAGCCATCTTCTGAACCTTTTATATTCTAATCAACCCCTATGCTAACCTACATTAAAGTAAGATCACTATCATACACAGAAATTTCAGAAAAGGAAAGTGTACATCTATCTCAAGACTTTGGTAACATAAGATATTCTTCTTCAGATACTTGGTATCCAATTATATCAAAATGGACATAAACTGGTAAAAATAAAAAAATGAAGGTCATGTTTTCAATCAGGTAGTAAGCAGTAGGCAGTGTTCTACTTTATGGTAGACCTAGCCAATGAATAGGGAAGACACAGTTAGACTGGATTAAAATGATAATATAATAGTGCCATGGATATGTTCTGCAAAATCAGCTAACAGAAGACCCATTTGGGTGCTGCAGAACCTGCCCAGGATTGCTAGAGTAGACGTCATGTGCAGAACCAACAGGCCTAGATGGTATGGGCATTAGGAGCACATGGAGCCACAGAGATGGCCAGGAAAAGTCAAGAATAACGAAACTGTTAACAGATACCCATGTGGGTGGTCCCTGAGAACATGGAAGGACAACATGGGCCCTGCAACTTAGGCCTGGACTTACACTTGATAGAGACCCATGGAGAGCTGCCATTTGCCCAGCAGCAAGACAGTAGATCGATCATTAGAACCTGTCCAACCCCTACTTAAGGGAAACCAGGACATTAAACCAAAGAAGAAGAAAAAAGAACACTAATGCTGCAACAGACTTTACAGTGACCAGTCAAGGACAAGATAGAGAACACTAAAGAGACTGAAACTGTCCACTGGTAAAAAAGAATTGAAAAATAAAAAATGGAAGGCAAACAGTATTTAACTCCAAACGAGTACTGAGCAACAATGAGCACTCAAAATACATCTGTTGTTATTGTTGTTGGTTTGTAAATAACATCAAGTGACATGAATTAAGACAATAGGTGACAACAAATAATTTCATACCTAAAATAAAGAACTAAATCTCCATAAAATGAGTAAGGATGTATCTACTTTATCTTTCAGGAAATGCAAGTTTCACCTTAAATAACTAGGTGTTTTCTTTAATTATCATTACAAGTAGGAAAAAACTCCAAAATCTGCCCTTATAGATAATGCCCTGGAATTTGAAATGCCAGTTCAGACTCAAGTGGGAAGTTGCAAATCTTAAAATTCAAAACAAATGAAATTGGAAATACAGGTCTAAGGAGACCAATTTTCTGTAAAGATGAAGAGACATGGCAGCTTCAGAAGGATTCTGGCTATCCCTTTCTTACAATTTCAGTAAACCTTCATGAGGTTGTACAAACAGTTGTGTCAAATCATCATTCCACTTTTTCAAGTGATGACCAGCTACCATCAAATGCCACAGACATAGTGGAAGGTGAAGGGTAAAACCAAATTGAACTAAATAGTGATAAAAATGTCATCTTACAACCTTCTTTAGATAGCAGACCATTGAACTACAAACTTACATTTTAACCTTTGTCAAGAAACATTGTGTTTACTAACCCCATTACTTTGTGTATCCCTAAACAGTTTCACTAAAATGATTGTTGGAATAAATACCATGAAAATAACTAATAATGAGTAAACCTGACTTAGTTGGAGGTTTATTGCATACAGTACACATCAACAGTCTACAGGGGCAATCTGTATCCAAATGATCTGATTGGACAAATGATGGCTTATGTATTGATAACTTGATGAAATCACTCTCTCTATACAATTTGCATATGTTTATATGACATTTGCCAGCATTAGTTGGGAATAACTTATACTTACCACACAGTTTAATATTTCTTGTTCCTCATCTTTGAGGACTTGCCTAAACTTATGACATCAGTTAATAAATTTTGCAAATATATGGGCCTATATATATGTACATGTAACTTAAGCATAAACTTAATCACATACTCATCACAGTGCCCACGTAAACAATCAACAAACAAACAATCAAAGCTAACCTGTCCCAAAGGAAAACTACATTGACAATTTTTCATTTAACATTTGAATGAATGATACAGAGAACCTGGTACTGTGTCATTTAAATATCATACATCATTTTTCCCAAAAGCCTATATAAAATCAAACCTACATATGTGCAGTTTTTGAAATTATTATCTTCTGCATCTTTCCTAAACATGATTTCTGAAGCTGTTCCTGTTTTCAAACGCCCACAACATTCATAAACACCGCCATTTCATATGTTGCCAACCATGTCAGTGCCATTTAACATGGTAGGACCAAATAAGTTCCTAGACAATTCGTTGAATTAGGTCACCTCCAAATTACACAATGATACAAAGCTGTTTCTGTAACTTTGACAGTTTTAGAATAATGTCAAGAGGTGAGAAGGCAACCTAAATTTCCAAACTGAAATGGAAAACATTTCCGGTTCTTATGATATGCGGTCATTTTCTGCAATTTCTTAACATGCTCATGATCATGCTACAATAACATCACTTTTATCTCCTGATATCAACGAATAACCTATTCATTTATTCTATTGAACGCCATAAACAAAACTAGGGATCATGACATATACCTCTCACTGCAGTTTAAATTTGATCAGTTAAAGAATTTAGTATTAAAAGAGTTGATTGAATAGTGCTAAGTTAAACAGTTGAATTGGGTATTTAATAGGTAACATATATCCTGGTTAAACCGCACTGTGTCTTACACTATCAAATGACAATACCAAGAGTAGATGGTACTCCCTAACTTCTAAACTCTGTTACCCTTTTAAATGTAACCTAAAACTAAAGTTAATGAGTACTTATTCGGAATTTCACAGTTGATCTTTCTTGCAATGTTTGTGTCTATTAATATCACACACGTGGCCAGCAATAGATGCAAAATCACAAGAACAATGTAGAACTGTGTATCACACTAGCATCTGCAATTGATTATTATCAAACATATTTCAAAGTCTTTCATGCCATTGATAAACAAAACTGATCTAAAACGTAAAGCTGCATTGTCTATCTAGCATAACTTGTAATCCAGTTGAAATATGAGTTCAGGCAAATATACTTATTGGGTTAAAACTTAAGTGCGCATAGAAATTCTGGATGCCATAATACTGCCCTTGGATTCATTTAGAAGGTTTTTTCCTATAATTTTCAAATAGTTTGTATCACTATAAATGAATTAAGTTTATATCTTGTATTAGGCACAAACTTTTAGACACAAAACAAAAACATGCTGAGCCATATTCACATGCATGCAAGTAAGGTTGATACTCATTGAGACTGATTTGAAATACATTTTTGAACTATATAAGACTTGCACTTCTGCAACTGCAATTGCTTTCATAGTTTCATACTTTCATAGATCATGTTTTAAAGCAAAGTAACAGTTTTCCCAACATAGTTGTCTCTAGCTTTACTCCATGTCATAACTATGTTTATCAGCTGTAGAACAGTTGTGCACATCTTTGACTCTGTATTCTTGAAACTTGGTGTTTCAAAACCTTTGCCCCTTGTCAATCTAAGATATCTGGCTGCACAACATCTATGTCCAGCCAAGGGGATGACATTTGTTAACTTGCAGTAAAGTTTGATATTTTACAACTGTATCACATATAACTATGCTCTCAAACAGTTGTATGTTAATGAATTTATCACTCAAAGAGAAAAGTAATGTCAAGAAGGAGTACATTTTGCTCCTATTACTACATGAAATGGTTTCATCTCCACATGTAGTATACTAGTGTATATGATAGACAGGTAAATGGCATTCAGTCACTTGTGGAAAACTACACAAGGACTATTTGACTTTCTGTTTACCTTACATAAATGTCATGTCACTACTCAGCAGCCAATATCTCAAAATGTTTAAAATTACAAAAATTGTTCAATGGTTACTTTTTCACTCGTTTGGCTTCCACTCAGTAGGGACAAAACATGATATAGGTGATCCAAGAAAAAGTTTTCAAGCTGAAAATAAAAAATGCTATCAGGATACCTCATGCTGTGAGCAGTAGGTAAGACTTTCTGGGGGATGACAACATTACTTGCAACCAAATAGATACAATCCAGTGTACATTGTCTAAATCCCATATTCCACCATATGTTGTAGGGATTTACATCATTGACATTATACATATAGTGTTTTTACATAGTTAAGTAAGTAATCACATAACTATGCATCTTCTTCTAAACATTTATTTCCAAGTTCATTACTCGTACTAAAGTGACACATTTGAATCTGCATATCTATTAATATAAACACAAAGAGTATCGATACGAGCTACATCCTGCTATTATTTTACTACCACTTTACAAATATATAGGCAGTGCAACTTTTAGTAGTTAATTTACTCTAGATGTTCCGGTAGGTGAATCAAAGGGCCAAAAGAAACCTTTTCTGTCGCAAAAAGGCATGAACAAACTACAAATTTCAATGTACAACAACGTGTACAACATAATTACCTGGCAGCAAAACACAATGTAAAAAACACACTAAACCAAACATTGAATTTCTCAAATATCTCCATGTGCAGTAATCAAGTGCAGGAAACTCCTCTAGTATAGAATACTTACACAAGGATTTATACTAATATGACTAAAGCAAACAGGAAGACAGAGAAAACTGTTCTGGGAATGTTGCTGCATTTAAACAGTGTCAAGTACTAAAGTGATTGCAATAAGAAGATATTCATCCTTGAGCAGAAGGAGAGTGCAAACACATTTCAATAACTTTGGTCACACTAGCTTTCTCCTGTCAAAACAGCCCTTAGCAAATATATTGACATAGTTACAAACAGAAACCCTGGTGCAGCCTTAAACTTTTACAAAAGAATGAATAGTTATTATCGTTAATGATATGAAATCTTAAAAGGTAGCTCAGATATTTAAAAGGCCAGTGCAGTCTACCTGGAACTAGAGTAATCAACCTGATGGTAGTTGATGCCGATTCAAGTCAGCATAAACACAATAAAGTAATTGTTAATGATATGTTCTAAACACTCATGTAAATGCAGGCTGTCGTAATGTGACCTTTGGGAAATCTGGGTGGAAGCACAATGGATGAGTCTATCACATATAGTGATATGCATCCAAAGGCTTCTTGTCTTGCAAAAAGAATTAACTCAACTCCCATAAGAAGGGGCGGCCTTCTTATCTTTCTTTAATTTTCATGTTCCAATTATTCTCCCGGAAAGAATACGCAAATATCAGCCTTTTACCATGGAATGATTTGCACAACATAAGGAACATGGCCTAATGATGAAGGGCTAGTATTTTACTACGTAACTGTGATGAACGTCCCCATTCACTTATATACATTCCCCTATATACTTTTGCAACAGTCTACGTTATACATAACTGGAATATGTTTTACACAGTAGTGGTCAGTGCATGCCCGATTCTTCTGTAAGACACAACAACATTGCAAAACACGCAATTACCAATTCTAGTCCCCAAATGAGCAAAGTGTATGCTATAGCATAACCTATGTAGCTGATGGCTTAACGTGTTATTATCAAGATTGCATATTATTTAGCAGAAAAGAATAAAACACATGTAATGGGTGGAAACGAATGAAAGCTGTTTACGCTGGGTCAAGGCGTTTTTGACGTTAGGTATCGTTACAATTGATAGCTCTTAAATGCATCAAAGCCAGGCACCCCATTTAGCACTTTAAAGAACAACAGGTTTACAGCAGTTGGCTCGATATAAATGAAAAAGGATGTATAGAATGGATAGATAGTGATTATGCCGACCTGTGAATTCCAGGTTCTTGTCAAAGAGCACCTCCGATTTGTTCTCAATAAATAAAGACTGCCTACGACACAAAGATATTCTCATAATAACGTTAGTTCGCATTTCAAGCTACAAAGCGAGTTTCTGCACATCATACATACGCGTAAGTCAAGTATCGTAATCTACGGTCGACAACCAGAAACGAGTTACAAAACATCACCCCAACCTTGCTAAACCATAGTTAAATATAAGGAAAGCTTGCTATTACCAGTTGGTTAGTTTCTTTCAAAGCTGAGAATATGAAAAACTCGCCCAAACATAACAAGTCTACACAGTAGAGCTTCCATACAATTTTTGACAGAATTCATCTCAGTTTACAGCGCTGTCGGTATCTGTCTGGTGGAAAGTCGAAGTAACTGGAGACTGATAATGATGTCCAGTGCCAAGTTTACATTATAACCAACTGATGAATTACTTGGTTTACTTTGGCTTTATTGGCATAAAGGTGAAGGGTTTTAACTCGACACTCAAGATACCTTCATGTCCGGGCCAAGCTGCTCGCTGGCTGTGAACTACTGTGAAGGAAATGGCACGCAAAACAAAAACAACTGGTGATTTGCTTCAGGCCCTACTTCGCATTCTTATCGCAAAGGACAATTCACACAACTGTTATCAAGAGTTGGCTTATGTTGCTTAAGCTGAGGTGGACTTGCGTCTCGTATGTCTTATGAAGGGAAACCTTTCCCTCGCCTTTCAAACTGCACTCCCACCGAAACAGCAACGGTAGGCTGGTTCAGTGTGGAATTTCTCGCCTGTTGCATGACTTACATATGGTATGACGTGCCCAACTATCTTGCATCCAAGAGCACGCATTTACATAGGGAAAGCAAGTTGCTTTACCTCTATAACTACTAAATGCAAAGATTAAGGAAGAAGGCTTGCTTTTAGTGCTGCAATGGAGCAATGGCTTGGCTTAACAACAATCGGAAATGACGACTGATAAAATTTGCTTCAGTATGGGCGTTATAAACAGTCGTACCATTCACAAGAAATAACAAATGGCGAACGTCGGTGTATCATGTGGCTTTTTATACGACCAGCCAGCAATTTAGGTGACTAGCTGTTCCTGCCTGGGCCTTACCAGGCAAATGTCTGCTCAAAACAAAAACAGATCATCATAAGTCTATGCTTTCCAAACACTACTCCAGTGATGAAGCATTATGACGTCAGCCGTTAATTACTGATGAGCCAACACGAGTTAATCGCCAAACTCAAACTTGTTCAAAACAAAACTTCTCAAAATCTTTCTTCTCGACAACTAGTCAACACTATGGCACAGTTGGATTACAGCTTAACTGATAGAAGTATCATATAAGTAAACATTATGTCACTCAGATGGAATAGAACATGAAAATGTAAGCCACCTTACCAGCATTTGAGATATCCACAATTGTCTCTAAGATTAGTGATCTTTCGAGAAGTGTCGTGCAACTGTCACAAAGTAATTAGTCAGTCCTCCTTCGCAAAAGACGTCCAAGTCGGTTCGAATCTCTGCCGTGTAACAACCAAACGTTAAATATGAAGTTAACTGCAACAGAATAGAAGGGCTGGCGTCCTGAACAGGTCTTACAGTTGTCTGTTTCCACTCACATAAGTTTTCAGAAAGGATTACTGCGTGGGCATGCAGGCCTACTGGTAGTAACTCGCCCACTCCGGGCAGCTGGCAAGAGTGAAGTTTTGAACGAATCTGGTGCACGATGTCTATCACACGCTCACCGATATTCAGCAGAAGCGTACGTCAACTTTTCCAATGAAGATCTGGTGTCTGACATGATGGTTCTACTAAACTCACCTGAGATCCAACAGATTTCCCACCAAAGCATAACTAAAGCGTGGTGGTTTTGATTTCCTGAGACAGGAGACAATATGAGACACCGCGTGACAATGGTGTTTTTCAAGCAGGCACATTGCCCGCAGGGAGCTGGTACACAGAGACTCCGTACAACTCGCCTCAGCAAAGCAGACTAACTTATCGTATCATCTTGTTGCAATTCCGATGTTGAGGTTAGCAGCGTGTGTCAATGGTATTATATCTTTTCAAGCTCTGTACTGAAGCTGGAAGTCGTGGAAATAGTTAAATCTGAATTTAAATAATCGGACAAAAGATTGAACCCATGCGAGGCTGAAAGTTTGAGCTAGTTCATTTTAGTTTTATCTCATCCATCTGTCGATATTTTCCACATTAGTTAGATCTTGTGAAGAATGGAAACGGGCATATTGTATCTTGAACCTCTTGTAGATATAGGTTCTAGTCCTAAGAGACCAAGGCCATTAGAAGAGCCACGGGCAAGTCTATTTTGATTGGGAACTAGCGGACTCTAGACTCCTACTTCTTACAGGTAAAGGAAATGATGGAGTAAGAAGACCCCGTGTACTAAATGGTAAAAGTTTACCACAAGGTAGATCAGAGATATAAAAATGCTTACCAGTGACAGTGAGTTCATAGTTTTGTACAATATTTTTATGATCGGGACAGTCAATATTTTCTTGCCATCCTGTCATTTCAAGCAGCATGTAGTCGTGCAGGGCAGGGTAAGAAAAAGGTTTGGTTTTCAGGGGTAGCTAAGATGTGTATTTATTGTCTCTTCAATATTTTATTTTTTTCTCGGAAAAGGGGGCTGATATTATATATAAAGGAAAACAAGTGTCCAGGGACCTTTTTCTCTCAATTTTCCTCACACACTAAGCTAAAACTGGCCAAAAACATTTTGAAAAGTGACGACTTAGCCAGTCAAACTTTTCCCTGTTGGCGGCAGAAAGAAAGAAAGAAAGAGAGTGAAGGTTTCTTAATTGTTGGGCAACAGCTTATACAGCAGCTCTTTATCATTAATTACTACTGCAGTTTGTAAGGGAATTTTCTTCATATAAACACATCTTAATCCTTCCATGTGAAAATTACAATTATGGCAGATTAAGAGGGACATTTTTGATGATGAAATGGGTGTAGAGGGTGCTGGCAGTTGTCCTATATATCGGTTACCTTACCTAGTCCTTCAATACATCTTCATTGTGCTGTATTTTCTTTTCTGCTCCCAATCCTGGACCGGCTTCAATTTTGTCTCAATTTAAAATATGAACCCCACTACTTTATGACATTTTCAGTGACTAAAATTATCCTGAGTATTAAAAGAGGTCGTTCGGTGTAACCTATTGAAAGATATGGACATGTCAGTGGTGATGTGAACTCAATTCTTACTTAGGTAAACGTGTTATGATGACGCGCTACGTAATGAATAGGATTTACTGAAAGTTAAACATTGATGCATTGAATACCCCTATATCACTTTTTAAGAAAATCAAATGTATCAGGACAAGAGTTTTTGGTGATTGATCTGCTACTATACCTTTATGACTTCTCCACAAAATTGTGATACTTTAAACTTTAAAGAAAATGATCGAGTAATAGCTGACGACACACTGTCATAAATCAGTAGCAATAGGAAACACTAGATATTTTTGAAGACCTAGCTTTGATGTTTGATGTTTTATTGAGTAAAAGTAGGCGTTTAAAAACTCTCTTCATCACAATAACAGAGCTGCTCATTGATAGTCCCCCTGACTTAAATAAAACCTAATATGACACCTACCGCTGTCATTCTTTGTTCGTAATTAAGAGTGGGTTGGCCTTCAGTAACATGACCGTATCGTACCCTTTACATTTTTTGTTGCCGCTACTTGCGTAAAATGTACTATTTTTAATCGAAAACAAGGTAGATCCAATAGTTCATGTAATTCTTGCTCTCATACATAACCCATTTGCTATGAACTGCTGTAAGTTAGACTGAGATACCCTGCAGATGATTTAGTCCTTATTCCTCTGGCGATGGGTAATCCTACATCAACTCTTGAGGCAAACGCGAAATGACCATGTTTGCAAGCACTGCATTTCCTTCAACTTGAAAGCCCCGATTAAGAAACAACTGCATCGACAACATAGGACGTGTGGATGTCGTGGGAGGCAAAAGACAATTCTAAAGGTAAGTTGATCTTAGAGTTATGCGTAGATCAGCATGAGATATTCCCTTCTTACTTTACTCCACCTTACAAACAATGTGACAAGAACAGCTATTGGTACAGACATGTTATCAATACATTATTTATTACAGAGATGTGATGGTTATTTAACTCTGAACAATTCGCTGGCCTCTGTCGCGTCCATTTACGTTCAAAAGCACAAGTGCTGCTTAAAATGTACCAGTAATAAACTGGTCCTTTAAGTACTGGTATTGTTTTGCTCATCTAATGTAATCTTAGTAAAGCAGAAAATGTCGGAAATCTCCACTGTGATGTACTTCTGCTAAGAATCGACAATGATGACTTCAGATGAAATACGAGTATGAACTTCGTAAGATGCTATGTAAAGTACACTAAAGGATTCCATTTAACGTATGTCTGGTATTGTAAACTGCTATTGCACCCACGTACATACGTCAGTGCTTAAAGATATATTCTATTTTCTTCCCCGTACTTATGATAACTTCCCTAACGTTGTTAAGAACAATGCGTTGCATCATCCAAGGGGATGTAGGATAAGCTATAACGAAAAATTTTGATTTGTGATTTCCTCGTAGATGGAATTTGACATTTACATTCATACGCAAGAAATTGAGGGATGGCACATAATACAAATTCCGAAAGGTTAAAAATTTGTACCGTTGCTTACCCAGGAATTTCTCGGGGGGAGGCACATCAAGAACGGAAGCCCTGTGTATCACCTCGTGGAGCATGTCGAGCACCCTCCTTAGGAAAATTCGAAAGTTTGATTTCTTGGAACGACTGTTCTGACTATTTTCTGACAAGTATCGTACCCTGCTGTTCACAATGCTACAATTTTTCAAAATTTGGCAATCCAATTTTCCTGTGATTACGCCTTAACTTGGAACCATGGCTCATCGCCATGCCCCCGATTTTCACTTAGAAATTCAGTGACGAAAGGAATCGATTATGACTTTTTAGTCGTTCTATAGTAAACGCTAATCGTATCAGGAACGGAATTTAAAGTGGCAGAGGCATAAATCAATTAACCTACTTTGCAGCTATTCCAGCTGAAATGGAAACCATTTTGCTAGTCAGCTGGCAGACTATAATTTAAGCGTTTGAGAGAACGAGGAATGTCAAATGCTGAAAAGAACTGAATTGCTAAGTATTTTCTATGCGCTTGTTGCAAAGTTATACAACTGCGAAAAGTAGTGGAACCACAGATCCTACCAGTGTCCTTGGTTCCAGTGAGAGTCGCCGTGCCTGGATTCTATGAACACCTTCAATTTGTTGACTGATCGAAGATCTTAAAGGGGGCATTCAACAAACAATGACGTTAGTTGTATTGTATCTCTGAAGTAAAACATGCTAACTCCTGTAAGAACGAGGCAGCCGAAATTACATCCACATATCATATGAGAGATATGTATTTATATTAAAGACCAACGAAAAGAAGGAGGGGAGCAGGGGGGTAAGGGCATGAAGAAACTGAAGTTCATTAACAATTATTTTAAACTGTTTAGTTATTGAGAACAAAACATTTTGTAGAAACGGGAAACTTTGGAGGACAATGGTCGCAAATATCGCACAACCGGGCAAGTTTAAGTTATAACTTAACCAATAGACTAAAAGAACTTGTGACGTGACGTATAAATGTGAGGAACAGGTCTGTAGCTACAGAGAGGCACGGGGATCATTTCCCCGCTAGCTGTCAAGTTTGTAGGGGCATTGGCCCCCTAGGGGAAGAATCAGAGCGAGTATTTGTTTAAACGTCGGTGTCCGATTGTCACTCGACTTCTGGTAATCGATTTTAAATCGACTCTGTATTCTATTACAGAGTATTTGTCTACTTGTTCCCTCTTGCATAATAGAAGTTATTATAAAAAACAGGGACTGTGCCCCTCCCCCAGCAATAAGCTGCCAGCTACAGGCCTGGTGTGGGGATCAATGTTTTGATGTTCGTTTGATTATGAAGATTCAAATTTGCAATAAAGCAATGTTCTTCAACTTTCTTGGACAGATGTATTGTAGTGTTGCACACCTCATCAAACTCGTATTTTATTATGCACCTGGTTCTCTTTTGCATAATTCCTTGTTGTGTCTCTTCCGTGATATTAAGCAAATGAAGTTTGAAGGCCAACATAAGGTGCCTTTTTTATTGTCAAAATCTAAGTATATAGCAGCAGGGGCCCATAGTTGATAGAAGTGAAGGTAGCCTCAGATATATGACGAAAGGGAGAGATCGTCCGCCATTTCGAGCAATAGAGTTATTTAAATATTTAATGTACACTTCCGTTCTTTAACACTAATGCACCTGTTAAAATGGAAGAACAGTTAGTCAGTATAGAGTGAAGCTAACTTTCTTCAAGAAAAACCCATCGGATTTGTATGTTGAAACTGCCGTGTCATGAAGTACACAGAACAAACATAACTCACTTTTAATACTCTTTCTCTAATATCTTCCAAACACAATCTTAACAACAACTAAACTCCTTTCTGGTACAATCTCCAAACTAAAACTACTAAACAATCTACTTGACAACATAAGCACATGGTAATGACTAAATACTATTGGTTAATACAATCACGTGATGAATGCATAGGGAACCATTATCACACATCAACCAGACTGAACCTATATTGAAGGTTTGTTCTAGCCCGTATTCTAATAAAAAGCCAGAAAGTATACAAGGAAGATATATTTTTTTCAAAATTTAATTCGATATTTCAATTACTTGAGGGTGGATTCTATTGTACATAAAAAGATAGATTACAAGATTCCGTATGATCAGAGTTCTCTGCGTGTTATTAGATTATCAAGATTCTCGACAAGTGACGATTCTTTGAACAATACTACCTTGTTCTCCACCTACGATCTTATCAATAGTGAAAAAGACAATAGACTCGTAGGGAGCCGTTATCATGTGAACAAATGGTTACACTCGATTTACTTTTCCAACAAAAAATTTTGGTGTTACACCAAATTCACAAATACATGCATTCCATACCTGTATGTTAAGGATAACATAATCATTTCACTAATGCTACATGTACGCTACTAAAGCGATAATTCACTACTCTTCCTTTTTGCGATGCTCCATACATACCCCCTCAGCATAAAACAGATCATAAAACACAAAGTTATGAAATTGATAAGTTCAAAGTTTTTATTTCTTCCCCACTAGCCTTAAGGATGATTTGTCTAATCAGCTCTGAAATGACCAGTTTTGCAACTTGTTCGCCATGGATGTGGAGAATGGCAAGTCCGTCTTGAAGCATCTGTAGTACCGAAATCACGTCACTTTAGCCATAGTTGTAACCAGGTAAACAAGTTAATATGAATGTAATGGCCCAGGTAATAATCTTAAACACAGCCATAAGTTAAAAGACAAAGACTACATACTGCTCGATGTATATAAGCGCTGACGCTTCGTTGCATGTAAGACAACATTCTCAAAGCGGATAAGCGAAAAAAAAGAAGAAGAAGATGTAAGAATTTTTTTAAGAAGAAGAAGATGTAAGAATTTTGTCTTCAAGTCACATGGGGTGATTTGAAAAGATTGCATGTTTTTTTATGTTGGAGAAAGATGGACTAGAGAGTGAATTACCGATCACTGATAGTGAACGGTTGTTTTTTGATCGATGTTCAACGCTTGAGTATTGTCGAATGTACGTAGAGAATAAAAAGATTGGAGTGTTGTACATCTACTGGAAATACATTAAAACTATCCTGTTGAGCATCTTTTGAACTCGTGGTGATTGTATACTTATAGGCGTTAGAAACATGGAGGAATACCGACTGAAATATCTTCGGATTTGTATACTTGGTACTTGTAAACCGTACATGCTTATCCAAAATGACGTTTCAAAAGTCAACATCCATCATTTAAATATATATATATATATATATATATATATATATAAAATTCAAAAAAAATAACAAGACATACTACAAGCTTTCGAGCTTTCCGCTCTTCGTCAGGTCTACCTACACATGAAGGTTTTTTAACCGAAAGCTTTGTAGCTAGCCTCTAGGCATTTTATAGTTTATATATATATATATCAGCAGTTACTATTGGTGCCGTTGTTATACAGCTGAATACAACATGGTGGAGCCTGATGTTACTAAGCAGTGATAAAAGGGAAAAGTGAATTATCGCAGTTATATGTTCTTCACTTTCCATTCTGCGATGTTCTTCGGGCAGCGAAAAGTGTCTGAGTTTAATGAACATCAAAGAATAGGACATGATTTTATTTGGTAACAGTTCTAGTAAAAGTATATATATTTGTACATTTAATGAAAGAGATTGGTGTGTGATGGGTTTTGTATTCTTGTATCCTTAAACTGTGTGTATATTGATACATTGACAGAGGTAGACATAAAAGTGGCCTTGTTCACACCAAAATCGGCTCTCGAAACGGTTCTGCATCGCATCGTGAAGTTTTTTTTTTGACTTCAGTGTCTCATCAGAAGGATGCATTTCTAACTAAGACTCTCGTTTAGGAAGTTACAAGCCAGTTCTGTTCGTCGCTTAGTACTTAACGATTGCCGGAGCGGAAGACGTCGATGTGTTTTGTTGTCGTGATCCTTCTGCGAGTTCAGGAGCTTCAGCAACTACTTAATCTTATTCTATCTTCCTACCGACCGCAACTTCCAATGTATATACGGGTCTAGGCAATGCCTCTCCCTCCCAATAGCCGGTCCATCTTTGGAAGTGTTTGAAAGTGATAGTTTGGAGTAGCACCTGAACGAGGAAGTTTGCCCTTTTATCGTTTGTATTTTGGGACTTCATTTTTGATCGACATTAATGGGCACTTCTCTGAAAGTCTCGCAAACCCTAGCGAGAGAGTCGTAAACATTGCTTTTCCTCTTAGCTCTAATTAAATGTGCTTGCATACTTTCCTCCCCCAAACCTCTAGCAGACACGAAATCTTGGCATTTGACCATGTGGATCCTCGTTCACTGAATGCCAAAGCTGACACAGAGTTTGCCTTTTCAAATCCAGGTCAGAGCAAAGCTATAAAAATTAAAACGACTTCTTTCCACAGAATAACCTGGTATTTATTTGATCTCTTTCGCAATGTTTAGGCCTACTGTAAGAAATTGTTAGATGACGTCAGAGGAGAGTTATAACGGTTTCGAAACCACCTCCACAACCGGTATAAACTACAATAGTTTTAACGACTGTTCTCGAAACGGTTCTATGTGAACCGTATTAGTACTTGCAACAGTTATCGAAACCGTTTTAAACTTTGGTGTAAAACTGAAAACAACCTCTAGGACCATCCATGCAAAATAAGGAAGTACAAAGGTGTTGCTCTACATGTATAGCATAAATATGCGTCCTCGTTAACTATTCTATTGGATGCACATAGCGTTGCTTTCAAATGGTTTCTTCTAGCACATTGTCAGCCCAATTAGTATATACATGTGCTTATGTTAATTTCAAAAAATGATAGTGCAGCAAACAGGATTTATATCTTTTGTTATGCAAAGTAAGCAAATATGGTATCGAAATTACAAAAGGGAAGAAAAATAGCATTCTAATTGGTTAAATAAGAACCAATTGCAAACATTGACGGACGTACACGAGGACGCAACGAAAACAATACAATGTCCCAAACAAACTCTTTTTGGCGGGAAATTTCTGATTCTTATTTAACCAATTTTTGTAGTTTCGATTCCCTCTGTTTTGTATGATAAAATATGGTATCCTTAAATTTTAGTTGTCAAATTTTTCTTTTTCTGTGTAGAGACGGGAAGTGTCTAAGCACCTCTTGCGTCTAAAACTAGTCGGAACTGGTCCCTTGTTAGATTTTGTCGTAGTTTTTAAATTTGGTCGTGGATCCCGAACTTTGTCAAATTTTAACTACAAGTCTGCTAGCTAGATATTTTTCTCTACTTTCACTAACCGTTGTAAACTTGATTACTACGAATTGAGAAACCAATAGCATGATGGGGAGAATGGAGATGATCAACAACTGTGAATAAGTGATTTTAAGCGCAATTCAGATCAACCGCAAATGATATAAATCCGACTCACTTATCAACGTGGCAACCTGTTCTGAAAAGTCAAACACCATTAAAACTTAACTGGTATCTTTGTGTGTAGTGGCAGTTCAGTAGGCCTGCTACAGGTTAGAGTGTGAGACAGGTTCCCTATTATTTCGCTCTAAAGCCGGATCTGCGCTAGGGGGAAAATCATGGTAGCCACTAAATTTTCTACCTTTTGTTGTTGTAGGAGAGACAGAAAATGTAGCGGGTCGAAAAGTGGAGCCCATTTTTACTTTTCCATAATGGCCGATGAAACTAATCAAACAAATTGCAAAAATTATGTAAACAGTATACTTGTCAAGATATTTAGAAGTACCATCTCAAAGTTAATGAATGTTTCCCATTCCTTATTAATAGAGTATAAGGGATATACAGGTCTGTACAGTTAACAGATGCAGTTATGCATCAAAAGGCATGGATTATTAAAAGCAACAAGAGTTGCTATTTGTTTTGCCAGAAACAGATAAATACCCGTGATTTCTCCACTCGCTTGGCTTCTCTAGTGAGTTGGT
>JAAAKL020001694.1:0-29502 GCA_010016065.2 Carybdea cf. marsupialis auct. non (Linnaeus, 1758) | reverse complement strand
TTTTAATTCATGTGGACTGGTATCCGTGATCACGCTTTTTCGCTGTTGCAAACAATAGAAAGCTCGATCCAGCCTTCTTTAGAGATCAGTGGTAGAAGCCTAAAGCTATCCAATCCCATGAAAGTTTCATTGAATTGAAACGAAGACAAATGATTTATCGTGATTTACAGCATCACTACATTATTTCTTGTCGGGATGTTTATTATTCTCATAGTTGGCATTTGAACAATATACGTCTCTTAGCACCTAAATCGTGTTGATCTAACATACCTTACTTAACAAAAGTTTTCATTTGCCTACACAATATTTGTACCGGTTAACGTGATGCCGACCGAGTGAATACCATTGAAAAGAAGCTAAAAGTAGTCCGATCAAGTCTAGGAGCAACTAAAGACATTTCTTTGCGGCGTTAGAAATCTAAAGATACCGTTCGATGACGAAGGGGAAAGGATTGCCACTCGCAATAAATACTCCTAAGTTGCCATACTCCCTTATGTTTTGCAAGAGTCAGAGAAACCGTTATGAGACTAATTTTACCACCGAGCGCTTCCTGTTCCGACGTTTTACCTTGAGTTAGCAAAAGGCTCCGGGAGTTTCTGCTTCTGTCCTCTAGAGAACCGTATGCAGTGGCGGTTTTAGAGTAACGCGGGCCAGGGCGGTAGCCCAGGGCCCCGTGTTGTCACCTCTTGTTTGCATCGAATTTTCCTTTTTCAAAAAGCTTTTTCAGTAATTTGAGAAAGAATGAGGAATAATGAATAACAACAGATATTGACTATAACATTTGTCTTTAATAGGGACCCGCGTTGGAAAAGTGCCCAGGCCCAACACGTCGGAAAACCGCCCCTGACCGTGTGCGGGGGTGATTTAAAGTTTCCAACTCCCGTAACTAAGTAGCTTCTTGTATGTTGATGCACTTCAAAGCCATATTTTATTTACATGTATTTACTTAACTTCAAGAATTAGCTATTTGTCTCATTGTTGGAATACTTTAGCCTGGGTGTCCAGACCAGGGTGCTGTTGTAGAAGAAAGGGTGGTGTATACTTTAAAGTGTGGAAACCGTCATTTTAGTTTTCGAAACAAGTACCACATCGTTATCAAATGAGCGCCCCCCCCCCCCCACCTAACAGTTAAACTTACAAAAGAAGGATACTGAATAAATAGAACAATCAAATTTGGAACTTGTTTAACAGACATCTTGTCTAATGATATGCCACCCTGTGAAATGTTACTGTCATGACACCTAATATTTCATCGAATAGGATTTATAGACAAGTGCAACTATCATTTTCTAAACCCACTTCATAACGTGCCATGTTAATGTCAATGGTAGATCATTGGGGTATAAAGACAGTAGTGTGAACATCAGAAAAGTTGGGAGAGGGGGAGGCGATGCCAAAAAGGTGGTTTTCGCCTCGATCTGGCCGCAGCCTCGCCAAAATATTTCATCTGAAGTTTCAATGGTAGGGTTAAAAGTTTAGATAAACATCGACAATGACTGAAACAGTTGACCTCCCCACATTTACAATTGACGAACTTCGTAACCTTTTATAACAACGTGGAATTTTGCACTCAGGACATCCGAAGTCAAACTCATACAGTTAGGTGAATCGTCATAAGACTCATTGGCTTCTCTAATGTATCAGAGGAACTGACTGTGAGGAAATCAGCCCTACTTTTCGTATGTAGCCTCTCTCTTAACCAAAATGAAACGAGGACTCTTCTAACCTGAGGGAATCGTATTCTCTACTTACTTCCATGATACTAATTTGGGTAGATGCAAGTATCTTCTCTCTTGCCATTGAAGGTGAGCCCCTAGAGGGCTGGGCCACAGCAAGTTAGGCTGCCCTAAATACCATTACCAAGTTCTTTTGGAGATTTTTCTCTCTTTCTAGTTCATACATAATGTAATGAAAATGAACTTTGAGATTATAATTCTACTGAATTCTGGTTTGTCATTCTACTTTAGATCATACAAGTGCAATAAAGATTCCGCGAACTAATTAAGCATATTACTAGTCATATTTTGTGTCCTAAACTAAGGCTCATCCACGAATTTTCACCTGCGAGATTTTACAACATCGACGTCTACTTTCAGTCATTACAGGTGCAATTCTATCTACGGTGTAGAGGGGGTTACTGCTTCACTTTGTTTATTCATTTCAGGGATCGGCACTCCATCGCATTTTGTCTTCGGGTATTTATGCACTAGCTCGTTTTGCTTTTCTATCACAAAGGTCCAAGTTATTTGAGCAAAGCAGAGGTAGCTGAAGGATGGAACATAGAAGAAATGAATATACCTTGAATTCTCAATGTGCGAAGGACGACATCCATATACCAAGGTTCCACAAAATTTGAAAACGTGAAGAAATTAAGATGAATTAGAAGTGCCACTTTTCTCCAGTGAGAGTTATTTAAAATCATGCACATATTCTTTACTAGGTTACAGTGGCATGCACGGAAATATCTGAAGGTGAGGAATCGAGAATGGAAGGAACGACTGCGCCTGGGGTCTGCGGCGATCCTTCCTTGCAAATTTGTTAATTTTACTGCAAAATAGGGAACAAAATTATACTAAAATTTTACATTAAATTACCACAAAACTGTGGGTTCTTTAAACTTTAACCGGTCAATGTACTATTAAAAATGTTTTATGAGAAAGGGGGTATGGCCCCATATACGTAAGCATACATCAGTGCATATTGTTCCGAATCATAGCTGTAACTGAGGCGACCTTTTTTTTTATAGCAAATAAGGAGGCACATCGCCATGTGTTGTTGGTGCTGATTGTTTCATTTGTATCAGTTGGTTGAAGATGTAACCAAATGTGGTTTATATAGAAATAGATCTTGAAGTTTGATAATCATGTTGTGAGAGCCTTCATTTTTCCTACACATACATTGTTATTCAGGATTCAGAGACTTAGCTATCCATATTCAAGCATTTGCGGTAATGAATCTAAAGAAAGGGTAATGATTAAGAGAAGTAGTGATGGTTTGTAGAGAATCTGGTAAGAATGACCAATCTATAGCTGTAATTGGGGGGTGGGACAGGAAATGACTTGTGAACTAATCCTACAAGAACGGGTTTCTAATCATCATCTTTCGGTAACAATAGGCATTTAGCAATGCTCAAGGCCAATTTTGATTTTGTGAGGAGGGGATTGAGTCGGGAGTGAAAGAAAACTGATTGGTTTTACTAGGCGTCCGCCAAACAGTTAGTAAATTTAAGTCTAGTCCTTTTTGTCGTGTAACTAATTAAGTTTTTCCATAAAGAAAAATGTGGTTGATGACTTCTGTTGATTACTCTGTTGTCGAACGTATTGTTTAAGAACTAAACTACACAAAGTGATCAGATGCGGAAATTTGACAGATTAGTGAGGGGGTGGGGATGGGGTGAGGGTGTTTGTGGCTATGACTATAGCTTCATTCAATTAAGCAATGAAGAATATATTATAAAATAGCCGTGAATATCAAATTATTTATTATGTAATCTTGCCAAAATTGCTGTGTATAAAAATGCGACTACAAATGAACCATAAAACCTTTTCATGAACCATAAAATTTTATGTTTTTGAAGAAGACATAAGGGGAGTGATAGCTTCTCCTTGCCCCCCTCCCCAATTTCTGCCAGTGAATGTTATGGAATCAAAATGGTAAGATGGAAGTATTGTTGGAGTCAAGTAATCATGAAATGTCATATGGAAGCGTTTGTATTCGCGATTGCTGAGCCCTTGTCATACAATTAATACTCGAAGTGTTCAGAGACCTAAGCCCCAACATTTATGCAGTCAAACGTGGAGAGAATGTACCAGTTAGGCATCAGTATTGGTAGCTGTTTAAGAGCATTTTACAGCTCAACCTCTTCTCTTCTTTCAGGAAGAAAAATCTCATGTAGGTTTTACTGTTTCCTTCGACGATGATATGTACAGGACTGAGGAGATCTGGGAACTGAAATTCATTAAGACCAAAATTTTGTAGTTAATTGTTTTTTAAAATGGTTTGGAATAAACACAATGAGAGCTTGAACCAGATTTTACCAGGCGAAGAGATTGAGACGATCCATTACGCCAACTGTCGGATTGCACCAAGGATCTTTGTTAAGACTACTTCTCTTTTCCTTTTTCCCTCCCATCTGTTAATTGTGAAACGAGGCATCTTGTGAATGATATAATGTTGTACTGTGAACGATGGGAAGAGAGGAAACCAAGCTTTGAACTGTCTGATGCCTAAAGTACTTATCACAGCAATGTACGAGATTTTCTTTCAGTTAAATTTCTGTTGAATAAATGAGCTAAATGGCGGCGTATGCAAGATTTCTTGCCAGTGACGTACCCCTTGAAAGTATCGGTGGAGATTTAGTGGATTACAGAATAAGCACATACGTGCGCGCTTAAAGTGGAGTCAGGGCTGACGGATTCATCATATGATACAAGTACCCCATGGTGAAAAGCATACCCCTAGGGCTGCCTCTCTGATGGTGCGTGTTACTAGATATTTAGTGCCAGAGGCCAATATGATATCAGGCACATAAATCACACCTTGATTCTTCTGAAGTAGAGTGACTCTTGTTTTGTGATGAAAAGCGGTGTAATGAAGAGTCAGAATCTCTTTAATGTTATTCAATATCTAATTGAGGACTCTTCCGATCACTATATATAGCACAAGCAATATATCTAATCAATCACTAATTAAACTCATCGTGTTTAGCTTTTACTGTTTGCCAATTCACATACGCATCGTCAAGGCGCCTCTCCCTATCCACTCATCACAACAAAACACATTGGTTAACGGGAAATGGCTTCCTAAGACAATCTCATTATGATTGAGTGATTAACAAATTTACATAGTTTGGCATCTGAGGGTCTAGGTGTAATACCTAAAAATGTGCAGATAGAATAATGCGTTTCGTGATGAAGGAGGTAAGTATGCCAAGGCTTACTCTTGACCCGAGGAAGACGTCTGCACGTCACTTAGAGATCTAAACGCACTGTTTGAAGAACACGCAGGCTCTTAGCTGCAAGAGATAGGGGTTATTGCCCACAACAGTCAGGTTAGTAGCGGTCTTGCCTCCTCGACGAATAGTCCGAGCGAGTATTTGTGTCAAAGTCCGCTTCTGAATGTTACTCGATTTCTGGTAATCGATTAAAAATCGACTTTGTATTCGATTACAGGTGTACTTGTATTTTTGCATTAGTTGCCTCTTGCGAAATTGAAGTTATTACAAAATACAGGAACTGTGCCTCCCCTTCTGCAATATGCTGCTAGCTACTGGCCTAAGCAAATGATATGACTAATAGCCAAGAAAGTACTTATTGACGCATATTTTAAAGGCACCAGGTTACCAGCTTAAGAAAAACAATTACGAGGATAGTCATAATATGGAAACAAATTTGGTGACTTTCAAATTAAATGCCTACATCTTTGCACACAAGAATAAAGTACAGTTGTAACCCATACATTGACATCTTTGAGGAATTCAGTTTCAGACATATCTCTCTTCTATACGTCAAAGAGAACAAATTGGAAGAAATGGAGCACTTAATGTGCCTCATATCGAAGTTATAAGTGTACGGTCTCTAAGGAGCCGAATTTCTAAAACAAATGCATTTAGAAAAATGATCGACACTTTACAACCCTGCAGAAATAATGCCTAAAAGCCAGTAAATGCCTCTAGATGTCGCACCAAATATTTTTAAGCTACCATGCCCTATAGACATTCTGTGCCTTCACTCTCTAAACCCCTTCCAGTGGCAAGGATGGGACTTAGCTCCCCCTTCTGCCCTCTCATTCTGGTGCTAGGAAATATAAGGCAGGAGACTACGGTTTTCTCCCAAGAATTGGCTTAAGGGCGATCCTTCATTGTCACGCCAATTTGAGGGTGATCCTTATTGAAACTTTCCAGGAAATCTTAGTTTTAGTTTGGCGGACCCTCGGTTTCTGCCGCATTTGAATCAGACCTTGGTTTGAATTGAAAGTTACAATTGGGAAACTTTAAAACGTAAAAGAAAGTAAAAGTTAGGATGTATTTATCACTTAACAGTTACGTGTAATTTAAGTCGACTTTAAAGAGTCTCATTGACACAGCTATCGAGAGAACATTTAAGAATCAGAAGGACAACGCAGCTCAATGCCATTGGATTAAAGACTTAATAGCAATAGAAGAGAGTACCGAATACAACCCTTGTCTAACCCCAAATAGTATCGACAGCAGAAATTTTTTCTCTATGGTAAGACTAGGATAATGAGTACATAGTTAAAAGAACTGCTTAAAGGAACATATAGAGGAAATCACTAAGGATTTAAAGATATGGGTAATAGATTGAAAACGAGGTTCTGACGTTAAAAGAACTGCTTAAAGGAACATATAGGGGAAATCACCAAGGAATTAAAGATATGGGTAATAGATTGAAAACGAGGTTCTGACGTTAAAAGAACTGCTTAAAGGAACATAGAAAATCATTCAGTCACTATCAACAAACGGGTGACGCCAACGCGTTCTACAAAGTCACGACAAATGGTAACAAGTCAATGATTATGACCCCAAACTGAAACATGAGGCCCTAACTGTTTTTTTGCTTGGCAATTAAGGGGGTTACTTTACGATTACATAGATCACTTCTTTTCAAGGTTACTTTTTTGTTTGCACTTTTATTTAAAAAGAAAAGAAAAGTATCAGTACACAACAATAATACCACAACTAATCTTTTATTATAGTGTACCTCCAGTGATCAGAAATATTTTGATATTTTGTACATTTGCTTCATGGAAAGAAACTGCCGCCTTAGTTTTGGTCTCATGTAAAGTTTTCCGTGGTTATGCGTGATTCTTTAACGAACTTTCCAGAAAAAGGCAATTCTGACGTCATAACGAACAGAGAAGTTCGGTTGTTGATACTGAAAAATTCAATAAGAGGCAAACATGTCGGCAACCAGCAAGTTCAGTTTTGAGCTCTTTTACACGGTTTTACGAGAGGTACACTCAACATATGACAAAAAATATATACGCCGACTTTTCAGGTCAGTACCATAAACAAAATATCAAAACATTTCCGACCACTGGAGATACACTTTAACGTTGCTGCTTTCGAGCTTCTAAACCGAAAGTTAAAACTTTAAATAGTTGTTTCCAACATAATATATACATATATATATTACTAGTGCTCTTATTGTTTCTCCCCAGCACTTAAATTGGTACAGTTACATGATCTGGTGGATATACGCCCTAAGAAAACCTTTTTTCGTTTGATACTTCTCAGAGTACAAATTGTCAGAATGGAATACATAAAAGGAAAAAAAGAAAATAATACCCAGTTGAACTTTTTATAGGAACCAATCAAAAACTGAATTGCCTCATTAGTATTATGTTTTTGACCCATCACTGTCAGTATTTCCCCTATCATGAGCCTGGTATTCTTTTAAATAACCTTCACTAACTGATAACTAGCCTTTCCCCTTTAAATTTGTGAAATAAAAGCTCTTTATACATTATGTATACTACATGTGTAAAATGTTAGTATTCCTGCAATTTAACTTCACAAAACTGACGTAATTGTTGCATAGCATGTCAGTAATTCATAACTCTTCGAATAACAATGTTTGCATCGATTTTGTGAGATTTTACACGAAATTGGCATTTGACAATGCATTATCTAAGAGAAGGAAGCAACTCTCTCAGTTGAAGTGATGTTTTTATTTCCTATTCAGTTGTCACTATAAGCCACACACAACAAAATGTGGCGTCACACAGAATAACAATCTTGAGCATATATCTTCTTCACGCATTTTCATTTTGAAAGATTGGCAAGTCTGCCCACCTTGCAGGTCTGCCCACCTTGTAGGTCTGCCCACCTTGCAGGTCTGCCCACCTCGCAGGTCTGCCCACCTTGCAGGTCATGTGGTTTACTCTGTAAAGCTATGATACAATAACTTTCTTATAATGTTTTGACTATGAAAAATCAAAGCAAGGGCGAACAATATCAGTTAGTTTTGGTCCCAAGTTGGAGATTACATCTATTAAAAAGGAGGCAGTGGTACATCAAGCCTACGTGAGATGACTTGCAGATATCCTGCAGCAGCTAAAAGGGTTTCATGGAGAAGACAGTAGTAGGAACCGCCCCTTCCAGGTGCACACAAATAAATCTCACCTTTAGAGAAACAAGCATGACTCTACAATGACCTCTTGAGCTGTTGTTGGATCCAACTCTCTGCATGTCGCTTCTGCAGGTTTCTTAGCTGCTTGTTCATTTGGCAGTCACGACTCTTGAAAACAAAGCAACTACTAGTCTCTTAAGTCACCGCTCGTATTGTCCTCTTCCTGACTTTTAAACCACTTTATTGTCCAGTGCTTTTATATGCTCAGCTGCTCTGGCTAGCCCTGGCTACAGAAAATCAATGTCACGCTCGGCATTCGTTTTTCTTCCTATAGATATTTACTCTTAGAAATAAGCAGGGGTTGTTTCGTCCAGACCGCACTCTATTCTTTGCTGCATTCCTGAAGAGAGAGCCACGTGCGGTTCTTTGTCTTTGGTGATTCTGGTGAGCCAAGATTAATCTCCGATATGAAAAGCAAAGCTTATTAGATGCTAATAGACTTATTGAAAATCGGAAAGAATTGTGACAACAGTCATCTCTAAGCCGTTGAGCTCTCCTACTCCAGCGCGACAATTACTTGAAATATTTACCTGCAGCTTAACTTAGACCAAACAGACTGAGCTCAGTTTGACCAATGAACACAGCCTCTTCAGTACACCTACGCCCAAACTAATATACCGGCATCTTGCTACTGCCTTTCCGAAGCGGAGCTTTTCATCTCTAGGTAAAGGATGACGATACAGACTTATCGATTAGCATCATCTTGTGTTTAACGTCATTTCAATTTCCAATCTCTACTACCTTTCGGCAGTAGAGATTTCACAGAGGTATGGCATTGGGTACAAGATCACCCCCTTCCTGACCTCGTGGAGATAAAGTGTTGCCCTTAAAAGATGTGAGACTGGGGCATTATGATTGCTGGAAAGAAAAGCAAGAGGAGATGATGTCTTTAGCATCACGCTTCTAGTACTTCGTTGTATCATTATATCACATCAAAGAAACATTAAGCACTTTTGCGAAAATATATAAATCCAAACTTGATGACATCAGGTTAGAACATCATGCTCATTACGAAACACACAGACAGTGCTAGCAGCACACAAATTTGTTCAAAAAAAGGAAGCCGAACCGAGCCATTGATGTACACAGTTGTCTCCGTACTTATTCATAACCTAGAGATGTTCAACTAGGAATCCGTTTATCAGTACGACCTGTGCAAGCCAACCCAAGAAAGGAGGAAACCAGACAAGTCCCACTTACGTAGCTGGTAGAGGATAGAGCAGATGGAGAGGATTGAGCAGATGGTAGAGGAAAGAGCAGATGGTAGAGGATAGAGGAGCTGGTAGAGGATAGAGCAGCTTGCAGAGGATAGAGCAGCTGGCAGAGGATAGCAGCTGACAGAGGATAGAGCAGCTGACAGAGGAAAGAGCAGCTGACAGTGGATTGAGGAGTTTGCAGAGGATAGAGCTGCTGACAGAGGATTGAGGAGCTGGCAGAGGATAGAGGAGTTTGCAGAGAATAGAGCAGCTGGCAGAACATAGAGGACCTGGCAGAGGATAGAGCAGCTGGCAGAGAATAGAGCAGCTGGCAGAGGATAGAGGAGTTTGCAGAGGATAGGGGAGCTGGGAGAGGATAGGGCAGCTGTCAGAGAATAGAAGAGCTGGCAGAGGATAGAGTAGCTGACAGAGGATAGAGGAGCTGGGAGAGGATAGAGGAGCTGGCAGAGGATAGAGCAACTGTCAGAAGGCAGAGCAGCTGGCAGAGGTTAGATATCATTTAAAACCATTTGCAGTCTCCTGTACCTTAGCAGCCCAATGATGCTGTTGGCACTTCAATACTAGGTTGAAAAACTTTGTTACATGTTAAGATTGACCGTATGATAAAAAATTGCTCTTCAAACTTCTTGTTTTGGTTCGAAGTGCTTCTTGCAAAGGGACCAAGCAAAATGTTTGATTCTTGTTTTTGAGTTTTATTTCATGATATTATAGTAAACAGCCTTCAGGTTATTATGCTACTCGTGTATAGTGCAAAACAGCGACAAGTATTAAAAATGGGATAAATTCAGGCTTTAATGTTTCAGCTACTGTCTGGCTAGTGTCAAGTATCTTTGTCACGATTCTGTGCTATTAATCTGAGGTCGCCTTGATTGCATCCACACTTCCTAAAGTGCTAGCATTTGTGCAAAGACTACTAATACAAGAAAGGATAAGAAGGGGAGTTTCTTTATAGGAGAGCGTTACAACGCCTTGACCCGAAAGTTGCGTGGAAACAAAGCCACGTGACGTCGTCACGGTCAATGTGTTTTAGAGCAACTTTCTTCTTCCTCATCTCGAAACCCAGACTCGTTTTGTTGAATGGAATAATGTCTCTGATTATTGTTTATCTCTATTTGTACTGGTCAATCACAGCATATATACAATCTTTAATATCAATGCCAACTCAAATACAGACCGCAACGATGATTCTCTTGCGGCGTTAACGCTGATCTACATCCTGCGATTTGCCGCGCCGATCCAGGGCTAATTGAATAACGTGACTAACCCAAGATAATTCGTACTTGTAATTAGGCTCCACAACACCACATATTGAAGGAAAGGTAGAATGGTGGGTAGAGCTCACATCTCTAGAAGTCTTGTTTACACGAGACGCGCAAGCTTCGTTTTCATTACGATACCAATCTTTAAATTTGTAACCGGTTTGCATTTTGTGTGAAATTAAATGGTGGCGTTTTTAAACTACTCTATGTAATGCAATCCTTACCTTGCAAAAGTTTGTTATCAGACTGGATTGCTGTGAGTTAAACGAAGAAAGTGAAGTATGGGTTGCTGTAGCAACAATTTCTATAGCAACCTGCTTCAATCAGCTCAATTATGAACACGCACAAGCCTCATTTACAAGGTGTCTTCTTTACGCAAGTGTAAAAATGTTTATCAGCAAGAGAAACGTCCCTCCTTCACTTTTTCTATTCTGTGACGACACGCTCGACGACGTGGTAGCACAAACACGTGTTTTTTAGATTTCATGTTTTTATAAACAGCCTCTTGAAGGTGAAATGCATACCTTACTTCAGTAGATGAAATAGGCAATAACCTAGATTCTACGGGGTGTACCGTATTTCCTCTGATCAACACCGCCCTTTAATAAATGCCGCACGTCCAGCCAAAGATTTGAAATAAACCCTGTCTTCTGATAAACGCCGCATCATGAAAACGGGCATTTATTATAAAACAGACCAATGGCGAATATTCTGGTTTAAAAGTCTTATTTCTCTCACAATTTTTCTTCCCTGTTTTGGCTTCCAGGGATATTTTCCAAAGAAGGCTAGAAGGGACAAATTAGAAAAGTGGGAGACATTAGTTGGCGCAATCCAGAATAATGTAGTTTAGGGCTCTAAAATAAACGCTTTCTGCTGCAAGAAGGGGGCAGAAATACAGAAAGGTCAGAGAAGAAACACGGAAAAAAAGGGCTTTCCTTCAAAACTTATTTCCTTCCCTGTTTTTGAAAAATCTTTATTTCTTTCCCCTCCGAAGGCCGCTGTTTGCCAGAATTTTCACCATTGAAACAGACCAGATGTTTAAATTTCACATTCTAAAAGAACTAACGAAGTTTAGTTCTTACAATGTTCGCATCTTTTTGTTACGTTTTTGGAAACACTAGTTGTTGTACCTAATTAGTCATTTTGTAATAAACGCCGCCCTGTTATAAGCACCTCGCCTAAAACGTGGATTTTTAAAATAAACGCCGCGGCGTTTATTAGAGGAAATACGGTATTCAGTCGGATAATATCATCGCCCTACATGGGAAAAGAAACTACATAGCCTTGACGGAGCTGGTTTGTGGGTCGTAAAAATGCCAACAGTGTGTTAAAATCGCAAACCAAAGAAACAGAATCATCCTCTGAAATTTCTACACCGTGTCTCCGCAAAGTACCTCTATTAGTAATGGAGTTTCTGCTTCGGTGGAAGCCATACTTTGCATTGCATTTTCTAAGCTACCATGTTTAAACTTTTTAGGCACTGCCAAAACCCCAAAGAGCGAGTGAGTCTGTTACAATGTCACAGATTTTCTAAAATAGGCTCGATTCGTATTGCATTATATTTAAGGTCCTAAAACCTACTGCGAACAGTACTGTTGATTAAAAGAATGAATAACATTTACCTCTTCTATCTTCTGGAGACTAAAATAAACGATTTAAAAAAGAGGGATTCCAATTTTTTGATCTTTTGGCTTTAAATGTATTTCATTGTTTCTATTCTCATATACAAAAATCCCCAAACAAATCAAGTGGACACCAGTAGATGAAGACACACTTAGGACGATCGCATTTGAGAAGTACTATCTGATGGCAATAGCCAGGAAGACTCTTTGTCAAACAACAAGGATAAGTGAAGTTAGAGGAAAACTGGCTATCAAAACATGTTCACTTGAAACAGCAAAGAGAAAGCTCAGCCAACTAGTCGGAAGTTGCTCACCACATCCATGTCACACACCCTGATCATGACAATGACTTTGAAACAGCATCAGTCGAGAGAGAGAAAGGAGTTAAGGAAACCATCCACATAAGAGTCAACAAACCTACCCTGAATGCTGACAAAGAGAGATACTACCTGCCCCCATCTGGGACAATCTTCTGAGGTCACATGTGCCACCTGTTGGTGACCTCAGTCTGCCTCACTAGCCTCACTTTGAAGCTGGTGATCAAGGGGATGTCTCCTGAACGCTACACGTTAGTTTTCAAACTATTTGTTGATTACAAAGTTTAAAACAAACTATAAATATCAAACTACCCTGGGTGTATCGTACGAAAAAGAAAACATAGCTGTGTTTACAAGTCTTACGAAGATAGCGTGCCTGCATAGAACTTTCTGCGGCAATACCAATATGTTGGGCAGACCAAATATGCGCAAAATAAATATGTGTAAAGTAAATATGCGCAAACCAAATATCTAGAGACAGGATTCTATATTGCTGGCGTTAAAAAAAGAAAACCTTGGACAAAAGATATTGAAAAGGTTGTATCAACAAAAAATATGCTGACGTCACATTTAGATTACACAGATATGTCAGGTAAACAAAAATTTATTCTCTTGAAATATTTTAAAGGGTAATGTTGTTCTATTACATCCCCTGGAATATTAGGTACTGAAATTGACTTCATTTGTCCTGACAGCGTGAAGTCAGATTGGTGTTTGAATTACTCATTTTGTTTCCAAAAAAACTGAAAATAGTTTGAAAATACCAGAAGCATTCCTTATATTGGAACCAGTTAAAAACAAATATTTTATTTTTGGTTTCATTAGTAATATTTAACTGTTACTGCTTCCAAGTACTTCATTTCCTACTGCATACCCTCCACGATGATGAATGATATCGGGTAGGCAATAGATATAGTTTTTTGTTTTATCACTTGTGGTTAGATTAAAAGAAATTGTGTCGTGTTGATGTCGGGCCTCTATTTTTGAGCCAAGACCAATTATGTCTTTAAACACCATCGAGACGCTGATAGTTATACTAATTATTGTTAAAATGTTAACATAACAATAACAACTTCTGCATCAAAACGAGATAGGAAAAAGAATATCGTTGCAGACATACGTAGCATCCATTTGATGGCCAATAAACTTGGATTAAAGATAATTAAATACCATTGGAACCAATCATATCTCATCATTGTCAGAATCTACTAGGGTAACACCCCCTCTCCCATCCCCCTCCTGTAGCAAACTTTAAAGTTGTGTGAAGACCGTTAAGACTGTCACGTTAAGAGACATCCTCCCATGTATATTTGATAGGCTCCCTTTATTTGCCAATTTTAAAGAATAAAAAACCCAACTTTTCATGGCGATTGTGGTGATCGTTTTTGTATCAATGCTGATAGGAATGATGGTAACGATGATAATAACTTGCTCAAGATGGTTATAATGGTGATGCTACCACTGGTGGTGGCAATTATATTTCCCCCCTCTGTGTGACCATCCATTGAGTCCCCTTACGGGCGTGTCTTGCCGTTGGCGTGTCTTGTCGTTGGCGTGTCTTGTCGTTGGCATGTCTTGTCGTTGGCGTGTCTTGTCGTTGGCGTGTCTTGTCGTTGGCGTGTCTTGTCATTGGCGTGTCTTGTCGTTGGCGTGTCTTGTCGTTGGCGTGGCGAGAAGAATGTTGATCTTGATAAGTTACGTAAGTAGTTCTTTGTCACTTTCTCCTGTGGCAGATATGAGATGCAGTGCCCGATTAACCTAGAAGTAGAGACCAGGCCTGTTGACACCATGTGTACACATTTATGACGTCTCCAAATGTCCTACGAGAAGTTAGCTGGATAGGGGAGTTTGCGGCGGTGATCCTGGACCTTCATTCTCTTGACCTGTTGCGATCCGCCTTGTGTATGATGGGTTATGTAAATATTCCTCGAAACTGAAACTTTTATACTTCCCTCTGAGGTGAGTATCTACCTATATAGTCACTATTCATAATTCCTTTGCTAATAACAGAATTGTCCAATTTCAAGTGATTTCCTGGAAGATCGGGGGTGTTCAATCCGAAATGTGAGAAAGTGTCCATTCTTTGTCGTAATATCACGCCATAATTGGTTATCTGTGATGAAATACTCCATACATACAGAAAGAGGGAGTATGTGAGACCTAAATGAAGAATGTACAAGAGTTCGAAGTAAAATAGTGTAAGTTTGGTGAAGTGGGAAGGAATTGCAGGTGTTCCTCTATCACCTTTCTCAACTGCTTACTTGCTTTAAAAAGAGAGTACGTACAAAGAATGGTAATAAGGAACCGAAATAATATCCTAGGGTTTAATTAAATTGTTAAACTTTAAAAGGCAACTCGTTGTTTATTGCTGAAAAGCTGCTTTCAAATGACTTTCGTCAGAATCGCGAGACGAAACAGAATCTTAGAAGGCAATCTTTCGACGTTTATTAATGTTAAATTAAACTTCATTGTTCCATTTTTAAAAGATTGTTTAATAATAATAATTTTTAAAACTTCAAATATTTATTTTTCTATTCAATCTATACAATCCATCAATCACTTTACAGGCATAATGGATTACACGATATGATATACGCTAAGATAAAAAACAAAACAAAAAACCCCACAAAAAACAAAAAACAACCAAAAAAACCAAACAAAAACAAAAACAAAAACAAAAAACCCCAACAAAAAACAACAACAACAACAAGCAAAAAAACACAACAACAACAAAACAATAATAATAACAATAATAATAATAAAAATAATATCAGTAATAATACAAAATTAACTGCGTACTTGATCGGATTAGGTGGGAGCTCAAGGTCTGCTTTAGCCAGGTGTTTTTCCCTAGCGGATTATTATTATTCATCCCTGGAAGCTTCTCAGAAAGCGCATTGTCTAGTGTCACCTAACCTAGCTGGCCTATGGAAGCAGAAGCCAGGCCAACCCCCTGTACACTACCCTTCATTAGCTGATGTAAGCACCAAGACATGAATAATACCAACAACAACAATAACGTGCCCCAAATACCCCCACCTCGCAGAGCTTAATCGTTTGGTGCCTGTGGCGGTTCTCTCAATGCTGATCTAATTTTTGCAAATCGTTTAGTAAGTTCAACTTGTTATGCTAGCTGTTAGTCTATTAATGACACAGCAGTAAGCCAGTCTTCCTGTAACAGTTAATTTGTAGTTCAGGGTGTAACAAGCAATATAAAGAGACCAAGTTACAGAAAATTCAACCCCAATTGTTGGTTAGAAATATCAGCTGTTTTAAGGCAACAGAGACCTCTTTCGACCCGTTTAGAGCTAAGTCAAATTAGGGAGAACATATGCGCTCCAAGATTCTGTTGCTAAGTTCGTTTGGTACTTCGATATACTTTCCATAACTGCCACTTGATAGGGTACTACAGTAAGATACAGAAGGTAATAATAAAAGGACTCTTTCCCTCGTTGTTTATCAAAAAATTATTGGTGTTGATAATTAATCAACCCAAAATTTTAAAGCATATTATCTATGACAAATGCCCTACCGCAAATAACTTTATATCGCAAGGTTTGTAAACTTGTGAAAAAGCTGAGGTCACCTTAATAGATGTTACCCTTAAAAACAATCTCTATATAATATTTTGGACGGCTTGTTCTAATTATGTCTCCTATGGAATACAACCGAAATGAGACGATTTGCCATGGGTACAGGAAGAACTGTTACTATAGGATAAATATAAAGAATGAAGAAGTCGGCATTTCATGATTCTTCTGATAACGTCTCTCACGTACACTTCGCTTATTCTTGACTGTTTCAGGGCATTCATCAATTTCTTTGAAAGGAAAAACGATTTATCCTTTCGGCTTAAAGCCCAAGGCGGGCACAGACGTTGGTTACAAAACAAGCGCAGTTTGAATATCAGACCTTCATAGAGTCTTAAGCAGCACATTAACAGGGCCGAGATTGAGTTTATGCATTTAGAATCACCTTTTATCCTGTGGAGCACATCAATATGCCTCCGGTTTAAGGGTAAATGTGGTAGCAAATTGGGGCAAATGGCGTGAATATCAGGCTTCCTCAGGCCCTCTTCATCACGGACACATTACTCTTCTTACAATTTCTGTAGAAAACCTTTGAATAGGCCTACGTTGATCTGTATACAGATTGCAAAGGAATCCTTGCTTCGATTTTTGTTTTGAATGTGGTGAATACTGATGATATATGATTGGAGAAACAGTCTTCCGTCATTTAATACATCGCCATGCTCCAATTTTTGCCTGTTCCGCATTTTCTGATGTTTAGTCGTATCAAGTTACCATTGTAACACACTGGGAATTCAACTTGAGCTTCGTACTAACCTACATATTCAACGCTTATGAGGAACTTGAGACTCCATTGTGAATTTTCTGCTCAAATATTCGTATTCTACACATGCGTCAGAGCTACAGACCTTTACATGCTCCTCCAATTCTTCAATGAATTTACGAAGATCTGCAGATAACAGGTCATTAGCTGATTAAAACATCAATTACAGCTCCCATGACGTAAATGATAATACCTATGCCAACAAAATAAAAGACGATTTAATTGTCAAATACTGAGAAATTCGATTGAATACCAACTTTCTTTTGGTGAGATCCAAGGTGACATTAGCACCTGGACACAACTAGCTTTGTGTACATTCATACACCTCCCAAGATGATAATAACATCACATTTTCAATGCCGTGCATTCTACTTGCTGTTTATCTGCACAAGGTGCAGTGGTTGCCTTGCCAACTAAGAGGTTGGTACAATGTGCACTGCAAACCGAGATCTAACCGTTCGAAAACAAATGCTTGAACTTTGATTGGAGGTCAAATTGTTCCACCGGAAAATACTCCACAACATAGACCAGTGCAACAGAACGTCCCACGTTGAAAGATTGAGATGTCAACTCTACTGCTTAGCTTGGTCGTTATTTCTTGCTTGTCATACCTGTCAAGCAGCATGTTATGGCTATGCTACCAAGTTGCTGACCTAATTAACTCCTATTTGAACTTTGAATAGACTGAAAGTGTCTTGGGATAAACGTCATATCTCATAAAGCTCAGAGACACATGGCTTGTACGTCCAACCTTGGAAAGTTACACGACCACAACCATGATAATAAAAACGTAATGATGCACTCTGTCGATCACCTTTAAATCTGTTAATCATAAATACACTATAATATTCTAACCTAAGCATGATTTCGTTGCAATGCGAGTACCTGGGAAGCGGGAGGCACTTGAACATAAAAAATTTGCAAAAAATGCCCCCTTAAAATGCAAAAATGACGACCGAATAGAGATATGAAGTAATGTGAGTTAATGGGGTCCGATAGTACCCCGTAGTGATGCTGCTCTGTACTTCCTTTCTCTAAGTATGAATTCTGTTAATTTCCTGTAAATGCAAGTATAAGTGCTTTTACAAGGAGGGCACAAAGCAAAGTATTGTATACAACAGAAACCTGCAGTAAACATTTACCATAGCATACCATAATATTGACCAATGCGAATAAACGGTCCCCACCTCGCTTTTCTAGAAAACTTCCCTCCCAAAGCATTCTTATGCCAAGCCTTGTTTATCAATTTTGGGTAAAATTTCCAACAATATCTTCTGTAAATAAAAAAGACGCTTTTTTTCGACGACAATTTTTCGTTTTGTCTTTAAGGCCAACTTTAGTCGCCGTTGATTTTACATTAGTTTTAGAGTGATAGTAATATCCATTTCATCTTTAAATTTTACCTTCTCTCCATAACGATCTTTTTAGGAAAGTTGATGGATTCAATCAGACACTAGTTGCTTACAAAAACTTCACGCTTATATGGCGATCGTTTTGTGAGGCTATCTGATTCACCTGTCATAGAACATGATCAGCAAGCTGGCAAAGTACGCCAAAGCGATATCTTCCATGTCCGGAATATGACGTAATAGTTTAATAGTAACTATCACTATTTGCTTTGGCCGTAATTGTGGAAGCACCGTGGCAGACTAAATTTGTGAGAACTTTCATCATTGACCCTCCTTTCAGACGGCAGTAACAAGGGCGTGATAACATTCCTTAATGCTATTTGATTCGAAGTAGGCCTATACTCATAAACAATGTATTTACAGTTGCGCTCATTTTAATAAAATCAGGGTTCATTTGAATACTCGAATCTAGATCTGCCAAAATGTCAAGGATAAATCAATTATAAATATCAAGCTCAATTGCTCGAAGCCAAGATCAAAATTTATAACAGAGTTTAACTAAGGCTGCTTTTAATCTTGTAGCTGATGGATTTTCAAGACATGAAAAGGTTTTTTTCCACCCTTTTGGCCATCTCAGTTGTATGGGCCTGGGTCTGGTATCATACCTATTTACGACTCTGCATTGAAAAATAGAAACCCTCCAATGAAAATCCCATTTCTGCCAGTTTCCTACTGCGTATGAGGGCATTGGCGCAACCCAAGAAAATTCTGTTATCACCATGGGACAACAAAAGACGACCTGTCTACTTTAGTCCTTGTGCTATCTATCTCCATCCAACTGTTTTAGAACTGCTTAGCGAGGATGCTATTACCATACATAAGACTTCCTGCTGTGAATCATACAAACACAGACAGCTCTGAAGGAAAGTTTGCTCTATGAAATAAGTTTGTTTAAGAGACAATGACGCATGCTATGATTTAAAAGGGTATCCAGCTACACTCAGACAGAGAGAATTAGTATTATCATTCAAGCTTATATATTATTGTGATTCTATGTATAAGTGACAGCTAACTGTGTAAGATCGACAAAACAGAAGGGGTACAGTCATTGTACAAATAACTGAAGCTAACGTCATGTCTTAAATATTGCTAGATTGGAAAGGGACGTACTTCATTGACAGGTTCCCCTCGACTGGACTGGTCACGCACGTAAGATTCGATAATTTGCCGTGATATATATCGTGTGATCATTAAGTATAACTCTTTATAACTCTTATGATAAACAATTATAGGGCCACAAGTAAGTCGCTATCACCAGGATTTTCTTTGAGTTCCAAATGTTTTGACTAATTACTATTTTTATGCGTTCTCTTTGATAATAGGGCCTACAACAGTTTATGAAGCATGTTTTCTCAAAGCAATGCACTGGATTCATCAGATAACTCGGGATAGAAACAGCAAACCTCGGCATGCTGTTTACGTCTGGAATACATTTTTGTCTGAAGAAGACGGCAAGGCAATCCTACTCGTCCACTTCCAACATATCAGACTTCAAAAAAAATCGGTGGAGTCTCCGTCTTTAACACCGCGTACGTCGGACCGCATTACCGTAAGTGGCAAGCAGATGACCACCCCACTCCAAAAATAGCAGGTAACATACAGGAAAGCTGGGTTTGTTACACTGGGTGTGGTTTCATAGTTATCGAAATGGCTCGAGCGCAACGTTTCCAAATCCGGCTTCATACAAACCCTTAATGGCAATTGACATGTGTGTGTATGCTGCCCTTTAATCGAGAGGTTGTCCATCGTATCTTGCAATACTACACAAATTTTCACACAGTTGCAATAACGGCTATATTTACAATAAGGTCGCGGGAAGCATGTAAGGTCTAAAAAAAAATGAAAGTACTAATCTACTAAACAATTGCGTTGTAATGATAAACGACCGCACTAGAAGGTTCAAATTACTCAGTGGAAACGCGAGCTGAGGAACGCTTTCAACGGTTACTATCCTTTGGATCCCCAACGTTGATTGTAGGCGGTACCCCTCAATTTTGGTATCATCTTTTCTTCTATACGTTATCTACTTGCTTTTCCGCAGGGAGAAATGTGATGAGGTGAATGCAGCAACTTACGTTTAAGTTGATTTCCATTCTCTAGTGAATTCAACACTGTATCAAATTATACCAATATTGTCCTAAGACGACTACGATAATGGATTCAGATCGGTCGTGTCGGGCTCTCACCTTACAATAGTGCCAAACATTTAGGGGCTACTTCAACAAAGACTACATTTTCACTAGGCCTATTATGGCCAGACAGTCGATAGTGGCCTAAAACACTAGTCCATCCTAACTCGAACTGACATCATAAGTTTGTCTATAGTTAACAGATACATGCATGAACGGAGCGACGAACTTGTTGTAAACTGAAAGTTGTGGAACGACTAAAATTGTTTGGCAGATATTTTGGTCAAGAATTCCTTGCCTATACAAACAACGCTCTCGCAAATGTCACCATTTCTACACCGGGAAACCAACAACGAATTGCTGCTATTCGCAACTGTAGTTCATAAGGAAGAGCACAGAAAACACCTTGTCGATATCCATTTCTATTGGTCACTCTCTTCTATTGTACGCTTTTTTACAAAAATCATAGGTACTTCGCATCATTTCTCTTACGTTACAAAAATCTGACTCAAATAACTTGTGCTTAGACCTCAAAATATCTTCATAAACGTTTCAAAAAACTGCAGTATGTAATATGGTTCGCTAATGTTCATCAGACTAAGCGAAAGAAGTGCTTCATGATGAATGAATAGCCCACACCCATTTTGTGCCAAGCACAATAACAAATATCTAACTGCCATAGCTATATACTACAAGTTGTGTTCATCTTCACTGCATGTGATCTTTGTACTCTCCATTCAAGTTATTATTAACAAGGGGCTACTATTTTATGCCATAAAGGATCTTAGTAACAGCAAATCGTACATCACATCTAATAAATATGAATTCTCGATCTCAATGCACGTTGCGAGTCCGTATGTTAAAATATTCTTCTAACGTGGACTTACTTTTTAAGATCGTGTGATGTCAAAGTCCTCAAAGTGGGCTAACTGAAATCTTTCGTGTCCGCGTTGAGTTCTATTCATGAAAAGATTCAGTCTATAATTGCTCTTGTTTTACCAAAATTCATTCCCGACTGAGAGGCACCTTTGTTAGAGCCAGCCTGAAGTCCAATGACCGCATTCCCTGAACGTAGTTGCTCATCGCTGAATTCCCTTTTATTCTGAGTAGACTCCTTGGGTCCAAGACAAGGTCCATCATAATTTTTAGATCTTGCTTTTCTTCCCAATGCATGCAAACCATTTATTACCGAATTCATATTGGTCCCATCATATAAATCAGCAGTTTGGAACATGTCTCCACGACTTACTCCGTATGCGTCGCAAGCCGACAAAAAATTTCCAATGTTCTCCATCATCTTAAATGCCATCTTGGATTCATTTACCTTTTTAACTGAGCCCGGTTGAATCGCGTTTATCAATTTGCAGAGGGCCACTCCATCTTTCAGTGCCTCCTTTGTTTTTGTAGCTCCTTCTACGTCGTCAAATAAATCTTCTTGTTCAAGTACGGCAGCTATCCAATTTAAAGCTTGCTGTTCTAACTCAATGCTATAGTTAGCATCTCTTTTTCGAGCAAGTTCAGCTGAAAAGCCATAACCTTTAGGTCTTGACATCGTTTTTAGAGTAAAGTGAATGTAACTACAGTGACTTTCAACCTCCTGAGCTGTCGAGTTCTTGATCAGTCTGAACAATCCCTAACTTTAAACCCGTCCTCTTCTACGTCGAATTATCGACGTCTGAATCACACTGTAATTGTACAGCTTATTTTGCGTTCGCTGATTGGCTAATCGCAACAACCATACAATAACATGCGATCACCAGCTAATCACAATCACCACACAATAACATGTGATCGCTTCTCGAATATTATCACATTTTCCACTCTCTATTGGCTTATTTTTGAACACTCGCTGTCTTACTATCCCTTGACACGATAACAATACAAAGCTCAAGTAGGAGTTGACGATGAGTTCGTCTGAATTCCTATGACGCGTGTCCTGTTGATTTCTGGCCGTTAGTACCGTAGACGGGGGCAAACATTTGATATCGTGCATGTCTTGTGTAGTTATCTCCATGATGACGCAACCACATGTTGGTGACAATGAGCTTGAAATAGGTTGCCACGGCAAGCAAGAAGGGCTTTCCGTTCACCACAGGTACAAAGGGCACGATGATATTGTGATGGCATATTTGGAAGATGACTGCCGTTGATATTTTTATTAAGGATTGTCCACTCCTGACCGTAATCTGTAGAGTCTATAGCGTTGAAACCTGCGAATCGTACGCGTAAAGGAAGGGATTGGTTTGTTTATGACTGCATCAACCGCGAACTTTGAGTTAAATCTTTGTCACTAAAACAATCGAAAAATTTGCATTTGTGGATAAGTTAATATCACAGACAGCATTACTGCAGCAGGTCAGGCAACGACATTGGTGGCCCACCTTTCTATCTCTCTAGCTTCTATTCAAGCAACAGCATTAGTGATGCTCAGAAATATTTGTTTGGTAGCAGAAAGTGATTATAACACGCTAGTGTGACTTGTTTTAATGAGATACCAGTAAAATGTTCACATTATACTGAAAACAGCTTGGCAAGATGGCAACATTGTCAGAGAAGACGACAAGAAATTTTGTTCAACATCGGACTCAATTCTTTTTCTTTAAGAAACCCTTGTGTTTCAAAAATGATAATGTTGCTAGCTATGTCAGCTTGACCAGGGCGAGGTTGTAATAGATAGATAATATATAGATAGGTCTATCTAGATAGAACCAATGCCAGCATTGAGTACGTGGAGACCCAGAGCATGATCATTAGCTCATACCGTCCCTCGAATGCTGTGATGCACATGCACCCACTTGTAATCATAACAAAGTAGGCCTGTATCATATCTGTTTTTCCACAATTTCAAGAAAGAAATCTCAATAAAAAGCTTAAGCCGAAGCATTTTCTCTTTCTTCTTCTTTTACACAAGCAGTTAGTAAAGAATGTTTTGTGTGTCTGTCTCTCTTACTATTTTCATGTTGACACAGATGAAACATGAAGGTAGGTAAAAAGTCATGACATTTAGCATTTGTAGATTCTAATTCTATTATTTTATATCAATAGTATTGCTTTGTTGAGTGGCCTATGGAAGGCATGGACAGCCTTTTTCATATAGTGGGCCAGATTAGAAGTCATGGGGCAAAATTCTTCCACTATTAGTTTCTTCTACAAAACGAGGGTGTATTTTGCCGGACGATGAAAAAATAACAACCTCAGTTCTACATTTATTGATATTTATCATTATCATAAGGGAACAACCTTGGAGACAACAGAGAGTGATGGTCTCTCCGTAAGATAACAGCTATTGTGGCACCTGCAAAATCTGACGCTGGGAGAATCACTCCAGCATATGTAAAACCGTCACCTTGGCTCAAAGGCCCATTGAAGTACTTGTTACTGATCGTACTTTGGAACTGCCTGTTGGTCGAATGCGAAGGGAAAGTTTGACGTCACGATTTGAAAAATACTTGAAAAAAATATTGAAAATATTTGGATTTTGCCCTGTTAGTAAAAGGTCCATGGCCATAATTGAGGGTGATGCCCTTTTCCAACACCGAGATATCAGCCTTTAAAGTTTTAAATCTCTCTAACAGAACCTGATTATTTGATGCTGGATCCAAACTTAAATATCCAAGGAACATCAAAAGAGTGTTGAGCAGAGATTGTTGAGATTCAAATACCTCTAATTTAAACGCTAAATATACTACATGTCTGTTATTTTGGGAAGCAGCCAATTCAAGGGTTACCTTTGGATATCTAGAGTCACATCGTACTATTTCGAAAACGTTTGATTTGTTACGTCATCACTTTCCCTCCGCATTGGAAAACCGTGAACATATTAGACAACCCGCAGGCTTATTGTATACACTTTTTTCAGAAAGCCGGTCATGACATCCAAAGAATCAGAAATCTGAACTTTTCACGAGGAACACGTTTTTTATTCACTCTCACATCTTACTCTCTTAAAAATCGCAGATCGTTGGTATCAGTTAAAAGGAACTTATAGAAATCCCATCATCGGCTTATTTTGGAAAGAGCAAATAAGAAAATAGTGTTCATGGTTATTACACACTTAACTTGTGCGCTGATCAGCATTAAGCACCTTGCAGACTCATTTGTCGTGCTCCCCTTTGATCCCGTGTAGTAGGCCCTATAGTGACGCAATATCAAACGATATAAATACCACATTTCTCATTATTGTTGGCAAGGGACCGTAGCTTAGTGGCAAAGCATCATATGTTGCGCAATTGATGAGACCGTGTGCTAACAACTTTGAGAAATACCTGAGATCTTTCGGGGCTTAAGTGTTTTAAAGTGTGTTTTGCAGCAGTCATTTCCGTTTTTGTATCAAATGGAAATGAGACAGAGAGAAAGTGACCGGTGTGGTATCGGTCGTCATGTTTTTGAAGATGAAAGCGTGTTGGTGTTCTTCTAGATTATTGTAATGATTGTGACATTTGCTGCAAAAGGGTTGAGGTCTTGAAATTTTGCAAGTATTGATACTGAGAAGAACCAGTTTAATACTGAGGAGCAACGATTTTATTTGGCTGCTGCAGGGAGGAAGAAGAATGCCCAGCTTCAGCTTGGAGAACGTTCCTCTCCTCCTACAAAATCATCAATAAACATTTCGATGAACTGACATCCCATCTCTAAAACTATACAAAACTTCCTTCAAGAGGTATTGTGATAATTTAAGGCAGAAGCCTGTAAATGATGGCCTAAAGAATCGTGTGAAGGATGAATACAACAAGATAATAACTTCAGTAAATTGTACTCTATCTGACTCAATCTGAATTTGTATGAATAGTATACTCATATAGTATGAATATATAAGTTGTCCAGTAAGAGGAACAGGTATCATCGCATAGAAGTGGTTCAGAGGATGCATTCTCAACTGCTCTGAGAAGTCAGGTGAAGTAGAGAAACGGCTGCAAAACATCAGTTTTATTAACTTCATGCATACTATAGGGCCTACAAGTACAGTTATAAAGTTTGACCTGATGATGGCTTATTTTTAAACAAAGAAACAAGAATTTTGCTTTCATGTTTATTGGTGTCGATGTTTTGTATATTTTACTATGATACAGGATCAGAGTTCTATTGTTTATTGTTAATGCATCACACATACAATATCAAACGTTCATGAACTCATTTGTTACTTTTAGTCAAACATCACCATCATTATATCGACACACGTCCATTAATTTCACAACAGAAATTTTCACATAAACATCTAGCCACATGGTACCTCATAAGCAGAATCATCAACTTGGGAGACGGTCGCTGTTAATGAAATGTACTATTGTCATTTATGGGAACTGTAGCATATGGAGAGGATCGACTTTGAATTAAATGGATGCTTTGTATGACAAAATTAAGTTTTAAAACAGCGAGGTTAACACCTTAATGTTCTTTACACTACTCTTTATTTGAAAAAATGCAAACATTAACACCCATCTTGAAGAAGACGTCGAACATGTACATAACGAGCGTTGATGCATTGTCTGCTGGAGTGTAAAATTATTTCAAAAACAGTTATTATTGGCTAATTGTCACATAGTCACTCCTTTTATCACTTGAGAATTTTTAATAGGAGTGAAAGCACCTCTTGGGATGTGTTACACATCGAAGACCAGAGTCGGCCACGTTTCCCAAAGGCAAGAGTTAACCATAAGCATACAGGTTCTAATGAGGTCAGGTAAGCATGACCTCTTAGCACGTAGAGTAGCGGCCGGTGATTAGCAGGATGGCCATCTTGTAACTCTCAACAAGACTTGAAATATGGTCTAACCTGCAGCTCGTCAATGAGAAACAGAAGTATTTGAAATGAACATATGCTATCCTTATGAAACTTGAATAGACATTCATTTACTCTTCTTTAGTGGAAAGTTGGTCTACTCTCAAGCTCATCCACGAGGGGCATTAAAAATCCCACCAATATCCTACTTAAAATGAAATACAGAAAGTTTATTGTAACATTCCTGACCGAAAACTGCAATTGCTGCTTTGCAGTTAATCGTGTGATATAGCCCAGTGTAATCCCTGATCTCTAAAAACACCTGATCGAGCATCTTACGTCTCAAAGTGAGGTCAGTCGTTGGACCCCATATCAGTCACTATCAAACGAATCTTGTAAATAGTTTTACTTAAGATGGTGGACCTAACCGCGCTATTTTAACTATTAGGTGCCAGTAATCTTGACTGCACTTTTTGGCTGTTGGAATAATGGGAAGCTCAATCCAGTCTTTTATCGAGATCAGTGAGAAAAATGCATTAACTTTCCAGATTTGGAATCTTTGGTAATGTACCGCGACAGATCTCTTTTGAGAACAATGGCGACCTTGATAGGGCCGGCAACAAAAAATTTTATTAAGGGCACAGAAATTGGTTATTACTCTATATTAGTTACTATGCATCACCAATAATTTCATGACCAAAAAGTTGGAAATCACTTTTAAGAAATAGAAAAACAGGAATAAATATGCTCAGAAATTTCTCACAATATGCTTAGATTTCTTCGCTACCATAAACCCAAAAGAATTTTGGTCAGATGAAATCAGACTTATTGTTGTTAGGTGCGCGTCAAATTTGAAGGCTACGTTATGAGAAGGCCGCAAGTTTAGCACAATTTGATTAAATTATTGTCCATTAAACAGGATAAGTCACAATACCAAATTTAAATCTGAAGGAATTATTTTTTCTAGATTTTTTACGTTTGTTTGAAGGGATTACCAACGGAAGTGAGGTTCAAATTACAATTGTAGAGCTGTATACTTTGCCAAAAGAGCAAAAGACTGTTAAAGTCCACCTCGATCTGTTCTTGTGTAAATAGTGTGAAAAGATAATATGAAAAATTGATCCAAATATGGTCTGAGGAGAGGTACCACAGAATTATTTTCCACGAGGGTAGGATAAATAGCCATGCTACTAAAAGAGGCATCAGTAGCAGACCTCTTTCATTTGCCTCCCGTGTAAGCTGTCAAGTTACTGACTTCTCTTAAGGTCAACACGTAACAAACAACGGCAGACTCTACAAAACTGCAGATAATTCTACTGCCATAGTCCCTGCTACCACCATAGTGACCGTCTTTTCGACAGTGACTGTCAATGCCATAGTGAGTACTGCTGTCATACTGACTATAACTGCCGTGGTGACTGTTACTGCTACTGCTACTGTCACAGTCACTACTATAGTGACTGCTACTACCATAGTCATTGCTACTGCCATAATCACTGCTACTGCCGTAATCACTACTATTGCCATAGTCGTTGCTAATGCCATAATCACTGCTACTACTATAGTCATTGCTACTGTCATAGTCACTGCTACTGCCATAGTCACTGCTATTGCCATAGTCGCCGCTAATGCTATAGTCACTACTACTGTCATAGTCAATGCTGCTGTCATAGTCACTGCTACTGTTATTGAAATATGTTATTTTGCTGCACAAATTATTACTACATGCGTACATGGATCATCTGACAAGGACCAAATCGCGTCTATGCTATGTCGAGAAGAACGTCTTGCAGCAACCTAATGTTGGCCATCCTACCCACTTTGTGCAACTTCAGCATCATTGTTTACTGTCTCAAAGTGTCCTCTTTAACTACGATGAAAAATTCTATAAAATATAAAGGATCTGCTTGCAAAAACACTTCTGGTACCTGGACCGTAGAGGATGTCATCCTAAACTGAGTAAAATAGCCTACGGAACAAGATTTTCTTTGCCTTAACGTTGAATTTCTAGTATTGTTCTTGCTTGTATCTGCAGATGCAATGCACCAACACACCTTCAGTTTGCAATATCCATAGCATGCTTCTAAGGGAGGCATTCCTCCGACTGCAAATGATAGTATGTCCATTACGTATGTATAAAACTATTTGGAAAGCCTCTGTCGAGAACATGTTCAGCAACTTGGCCTCTGTTATCATTGATCGCATAGATTCAGCCACAAGTTCGGTCCGTGCATTCAACACCCCTATTTTGTTTTGAAATAGTAAACTCTTATTTAATTCTCATGAATTCACAGCATTTTTAGACATTTTAATAACAGATTCCCACCGTTATCTGATCTTGACATCTGCTATTGGTCACAATAACTCGTCATCGCTGCTCACACATACTGTTTGAGCTCTGCTACACAATTGGTATAGTCATCTTTAAAATTGTTAAAATACTTGACACAATTGGACCGTGAATACCAGTGCCCACTTTCCGCAATACTTTAGTGTCACTTCTCATTCTAGACTTGAACGATATTCTTATTTTATCTTCAACGAAGGCTTCATAAAATGATACAAAAGTAATACTATTAAAATTGATACCATGTACCACTTTGCTTTGATTTTGTTTCTTTGAGGAATAAATAACAACGATAAGCTACGATATGCAGACGACAGTGTTTTAAGCAATGATTCAAAAGAAAATCTACATAGGATAGTAAATTTTTTAGACCATGCATGTACACGAAGTAAACGGATAGTATGATAATGAAAATAAAGTTAATTGGAACAAATATTGGATTCCAAGGCGTAGATTTTAACATCAAAGTGGAGTATAAAAGATAAGTGATTTTGCATCATCTGGAGGAAAGATAGCGCATATTGGGAAAGTGACAAGGAAACAATGAGAAGAATAGAAATTGATAACAAAATCGACACAAAATGGAAGAAAACAGAATTATTCAAATTGAAATATGGCATTTAGAATAAGATGGGAGTCTAGATGAGGTGGAAGTTGGAGCATTCACACTTTTTGCACCTTTAAACTTCTCACCCGACTACAACATCATAGGGGTCCAATTCCTTACAATTCACTTCCCGCCTTTGCAGCACATTGTGAAGTTAGAGGATTGGTAAGAGCGTTTCACGTCTTTGAACAGCTCTATTTTCAAGGCGATTTATTTGGAACTTAGAGGTGACCTGGAGCATCCACACAATTTTTGCACCTTTAAACTTCTCGCCCGACTACAATATCATGGGGGTCCAAATGTTGCAAATGTTCCGTGTCTTCCTTTAGCGATTTACTTATATTGCTCTGCGCTTATGCATTGAGCACTCTTG